>JAQFXM010000470.1:0-49613 GCA_034693345.1 Entomobrya multifasciata | reverse complement strand
AAGCATTTCCAAACCAACGGTGCAAGCACCACAGCCTATTACACGTCGCTAGTACCGAATCATGGGACAGTCAACAGTCGTCAAGCCCCATACTCAGGCATTGTCTCTTATGCAATGAGCCTTTGTACTTTGTAATTGGTTAAGAGGGCTGGATAAAAAAATTCGATGAGAGCGATGCCTGTTTATTCAAATTCAACCGTGCATGGCGATACGATGGACCTCGGCAAAAATGGAAATTTAAAAAAAGGAGGGAGAATGATGATGCTAACTAACCGATTCTATTCTCCTCTCCATATAAAGTTGGATTCTCAAGTTTTTCCATTTTGAAGACAAAATTTAATAATACAAAATCTTGCAAATTTACAAAATACAGAACATTTTATAAAAAGCATTTTATCAGGAGACCAAGGAAGACAAATTTTCTCGAGTATCTCGTCATCTCTGTTGTACTGCTGATTTATATTTACAGGTCAAGCAAATTACAAAGCTCAATAATTACGACGAAGCATAGGAAAATGAATCCGGCTTAACTTTATCGTCAAAAGTGCAAAGTGGCATTCTTAAGGCGGACACTGAGAAGAGGTCGTTGACAGTCATACCATTTCCTTGAATGCCTGGCCCTCACTTGTCGTTCAAGTCCATACTTGCGGAAGTTTGATCTGGAAAATTGATAAAATGAAACACATTAATTTTGCTTAAATTGAAAGTCGAAAAAAGTATACATACTTGTCACATTGTTGACATGAAAACATTGGCCGTTCTGACAAATGAATCCTCGCATGACGTTTCAAACGGGGAAATTAAGGGGATAATTTACCGCAAATATTGCACAGCCACAGCTCTTCGATACTTGCATGCTCATCCTGAATATGTCAGTGCGTGTCGTCGGTTGGTATTTTTTTGTCAAAACGTCTCTTCCTGTTGGTCACCATTTAAACAGCAACACATTAGCTTCTTATTGCTTTCAGGGTAATCCCCATGTAATTGTGGTTGAGTTGCCTTGTGGGATTGGTACAGCTGAAGGCACGGTTAACCTTTTCCCCAAAACGTCCAGATTACGACGACGAAAAGTCTTGCAATCTGGAGTCTTGCATGTAAGTCATTCCTATAAAAAAATTGATTAAATTCAATTCAGAAAATGTTTAAAATTGCTTCAGTGTACGAATATACCTTCATTGCTTCAATACTTTTTTATTTGTTGCATAGCCACCAATACCAACATCGGGTACCCACTCGAATCATGAAAGGGTTGAAGCATGCTGTTACAACTTTGATCGAATTGGTCAGTGCCACTGGAATTGAATTTTAAAAAAAGTACAAATAAAAAAGCTAGTTTGTATTTATTTACATGTGCAGCCAACTGTGTATCTATCCACGTATAGTGTGGAGTCCTTATCCAGCGCAGCAAAATATTTGTGCCTATCCACCTTTTAATCCAGTTCATCAGGAAAATCAGAAACTGGAACTAACATTCCAATATATTCTGCAATGGTTCTAATTGCAACCGTTTCAGTTCCAATGTGTTCCTTGTGGACCGGACGCGTCTTTATCAATTCCTTAAAGTTGGACGACAATGTCTTGTTCTTGCAGTATTGACGTTTGCAAGTCGGAGGACTTTCCAATCATGTGTCTATAGACACAATTAGAAAGGCATGATCCAGTCAACGGGCACTTGTGCTTACTATCCTTCACTTTTCTCCTTATGCGAAGTCCTTCCATTGCTGCTTGGTTCCACAAAGAGACGGCATTTGGTGGAACAAAATCTTTAAAACAACGAATAAAATAATAATTAATGAAAATATTTAATTTTATTCACAAAAAATGAGCATTCTAGCCTTAAAACTGTAGATTCTACATCATTTGGATGGATTGTTGAGGGATTGGAGGAATTGTGGGGAAATAAACATGCAAACCACTGAAAACTCAAATAACGCAAAAAAGTCCAAGAAATTTTTTTTCGAGGCAAAAAACCCCCTCCAAAATAAATCCCATAATTTAGAGGAGTCGTGGACACTTTTGTATTATTTATTAATTAATTTGTTAAAAATAACAAATTAAAACTTTCTGGTTTCAGAGAAATGCAACTTACAACTTTCACATATACATACATATATTAATTGATAGTTAATTGATTGATTGATATATTAATCAGTTTCCAAGCTATTCAAGTTGAAAGCATGTACACATGCTTATATATAAACTTTTACTTTAGTCACCAATACTGAACTCCTCCAATTTTTTTTGGAATGAAATTCTGCTCAACTTAATCGTAGGCTGTAATTTAATGACTCTTTAATTAAAGCCATTTTACATAAAAACAACTGTCACCTCAACCACCGTTAACCCATCCAGTTTTTGTAAATGTGCAACTTTTTATTAAACATAATCATAGTTTGGTTCAAGATGAACATCTTAAGTACAAAATATATCACAAAACTTAGTTTGTTGTAATTTATTAACTTTTTAATTAAAGTCATTTCGCATATAACACCACCAACATATACTGTCGATTCTGACTTTTGCTTTCCTCTCTTACACTCAATTCGACTCTTAAAAATACAGAAAATACTAAAAATGTTTTCGTGTAAATGAAAAACAGACAGATGATGAGTTTGGAATTTTTGAAGGAGTTTGGGATTTTTAATCAATTGGAAAGTTAAAATGTGGGTATAATATGTCCCTTACGGGTTTACGGGCGTGAAAAAACAAATAAGTACTAAAAGATAGAAAAAGAAAAATAGATACTTAAGAAAAATATAGAAAAAAAGATAATTAGTAGATTCATAAAAATAGAAAAGAACAAGGGTGAAGATTGTGTGTACGTATGTGCTGTTGTATCATGGATACCAAAAAACAAGGCTGTTGATGGTAGTAGCAAGGGTTCTTTAGGTAAAAAGAACATCACGTTTGGTATGCGTGGTGGTGTACCGAATATAATAGAAAGCAGGTGTAGCATATGTATGTATGGCTTTAAGATGCTGAATAAGATGAGTGAGAGACCGAAGGTAGAGAGTGAATTCTTGTACTGAGGTAATTTGACCATGAAGGCCAGAGCAGAAATCAGAGAGAGGAGTACATTTACACGAGCTTATATTCATAGAACATTGGTAATGGGAAAAGGATTGATTGAATGTCCAGACAGCAACTGGAGACTGGCCTGGCCTGAAAGATTTTAAAGTAAATGGGTAATTAACCAAAGCAGGGTACAAGGATGCCATCAGGGGGTTCGCAGGTGTAAATATCACCTTGATATCGTATATTTGAATAAACAATAAATTTCACTTGTTTTTGGCAACATATAAACAAAATATTTTATGAACGACTGCAAACAAATTTCGTAAATGCCAGCCGTCAATAAAACAAAATACGGTAATTTATAAAAATTACTTCATTGAAAAAGTTTGCAAGCTCTCAATTTCCATACTGTAATCATATGTTTGTATCCCTCGTTTATGACTATAAGTACACAAACAAGCATTTAGAAAGAGAATAGATACGCGAAACCCATGAAAATGCAGGATTCCTTTGCCTGAAACAAATTCCGAAAATTTCCAGTTTGAAAGATCCCCGATAATATTGGAGACGGACACCAGTGATACACAAAATGTTGAAACGAATTTAAGTACAGATTAAGAAAATCATTTTCAACCTGTTCCAGATAATAATCAAGACAACGTTAATTCTGAGGCGAAACCCTCGAGCAAGGAATTTGGTCCTACAAGCCAACTTCAGAATGCATTTTTTCGCGATGGAATACACAACGAATTTGGACATGGACCTACTTTTATAAAATATGTCAACTGGATTGATAAATTAAACGATTCTAATGCATGTCAAACCATTCGTAGCGTTTTGCAGGAGTGGGAAAGTAGAAAACGATTCCGAATTGGGGATGCAAACGATTGGAATTTCTCGAATTATTATCATTACAAGCACTTCTGTTTTGCCGACAAATTGATTGGAGCCATTGTATATTTAGATTTTCAAGACAGTACACATTGTTTTGTTTGCACATTGTACAACTATTTTGTTCTATAAGCAACGTGTGTGACATAACTAAGAACTAAGACATAACTAAGTACTACATTGTAAAAGACTTAAATGCAAATTTTAAGGATCTCTTGCCAGTAGTAACTGATGTTTTATGGCCTTTGAATATATAAACACGAGACTTGAATTTTAAAAATTCGTTTTCCAAAGGATATTTGGCATGTGACAATGGGGGAAAACTATTTCAAAGAGCAGTTGCTTGCCGTGCGATCACTGAGCCAGTAGAGTTTAAAAATATTTGTGACGTGTGTATGTTTTTGAAGCTATCCGCTCTGGTTTTCACACAACTCATACTGAGATTGAAGTATTTTCAAAGATAGTTAACCGAAATATTACTATCAAAACTTTCGATGGAATTGGAAATATACTGTCTATTTTACGATCTAAACAAAGTACTCTAACAACATATATATGATGCATAGCCTTTGACAGAAAAACATTCTTCCCTCTTGTTCGTAAACGTGGGCTTACGTCACCCCCTTTTGGAGCGAAAACAGGTGCATTTGTAAACATTCTTAAAGAACATACCAGCAATTTACCGTTAAACCGGAAAAATTGCTCCTAGTATTATAAAATCCTACGCTTATTCCTCGAAAGTTACGATCACTGACGTGACTGAAATAATACATGAGACGAATGTCATCGAACATTTAAAGGCATCGATTCTAGCATATTTTAACTATAGTATATTTTAAGTCATCGAACTCATCAACTCCGAAAATAATATGTCTTATATGTGTATACGTAAGAAAGAGCGTATTATGTAGGTATTTTTCTACTTACCTGATGCTTTCATCAGAGCTATAGTTCAATTGGGGGTTGAGGCTGTAGAAATTATCCCAATCGTTTTTTTCACGTTTTTCATGCACTTGAGACATTCGATAAAACATTTCTATATTTTCATAATCATTTTTTCGCTACATGATTTCTATCAAATCTGAACTTCAGGCTTTCGGTTTCTGGTGCAGCTCCAGGTATATTTAAACATTGATAACGTTCCTCCACCCCGCGTGGAAAATATTCTCTCTATCTCTGTCGATTCTCTTGAAGTCCCCGGTTGAGAGCTAGGATGACCCCTAGAATAATACGAATAATTTTGGTTTTGATGTACTTTATATCATCCACAAGTTTTATATTCCATGTTTTCTTTATGTCCATTTCTACTATCCATTTAAACGGTTTTATCTTGGTATTCCAAGAAATATTAAGGAAAATCCAAAATTTAATATTACTGCGCAGTTTTTGCTGATTTTGTCATTCCTAGAAAACACCAGTGCGTAAGAGAACGAAAGAAATGGACTACCCAAATTACTAACAAATGAACGGAACATAGGGACAGTCATAAACATTCTAAAAAAGTAGTTGAAATCAGGGTAAGTGATATATCCCGTATTCTAACGTATTCTTATAGGGAGTTTATGAGCGGTGAGTTGGCGGAGTTCTTTGAACAAAATGACATACGGCATGAGACGTCTCCTCCGTACACCCCCCATTACGGCGAGGACGATGATGTAGAAATATACATCACCTGAGGAACTATGGGCAGATGCTGTGGCCACTGCTATATGCATCCGAAATCGTACTTTGGACAAGCAAAGTACAGAAATCACTACTCAGGAGCAGGTGTTTGGTAAGAAACCAGATTTGGGACATCTTTGGATTTTTGGATGTTCAGTTACATACCACATCCACGATCGCAACTTGACAAGTTTTGAGAGGAGGTGAGATCCAGGGATTTTGATTTGCTACCCCCGAACAGCAATCATTACAGAATATATGACTCTGCTTGTAACATGATCATACACTACTTGCCTCGCGCACATTGGCATATGATCTAAACACGAAACTAATGTTAACCTTAAAACACAATTTTCCTTAAAAGATTTTGACTACGTTACCTCAATACAAATAATAAATACACAACTAACGCAATTTTGAGTGACACATGTCTTCAAAACTCACATTGTAGTGTGAAAACTAATACGCATAATATATGAGCCCAGTGCAGGCGGAGGTTTTAATAAAATTTGAACAATAATTAGCTACAAATATGTAATCAGCAAATTTTCCTAAATTGAAAATACTAGTTTCTATTTTCTTTGTAGTTCTGTCAAAATATAACAACTACTTCGATTAAAAACGTTATTGTTGTATTGGCTTAGTTGCTGCCTCTGAGTTTAAAATAAAATTAAAAAATATCTTTTTTATACTGTGTTAACAAATACGGAAAAATTTCACCAGGCGAGCACGTGTAGCAAGCTATATTTTCACAACTAACAAAACACAGGGTTATATTTGCTCTGTCGTGTACAAAGCGTTGACGGATTCATTATTACTTACGTTTACAGCTCCAGTTAAATATGTCCAATGCAGGTTGGCAGACCCATCTTAAAAGATAAGTTTGTGATAAAATCGACTAATACGACCGACGTTAAGTTCTCGTTTTTTTTAATTAGAGAAATTTTAAAGATTTGTTTTAAAGCAATCAAAAAATGATTTGTTTCCTTTATATTAACAAACAAGTCATAAGTATACAGGGAATAAGTTAAATCTGTGTCCGAAACAATCAGTTCAATTTTTGGAAACATGGCTTAAGATGAAAAGTCTGGCATCATTATTTAGCTCTCTTCAAATACTTACACACTACAAGAAACCGGAGTTCATAGAGTGTACTTTTGACATAAAACCGTTTGTCTTTCGACTCAATTTTCTCATGTTTCGTAAGCTTGGGCATTATTTTTATAGAACAACATGCCCAGACTTCATAATATTGCATGCGGTGTAATTTTGTTATCTGTATCCCTAGTTCCAAATACAGTTGGACATTCCCAATATGAGCATCATGTTCCCGAACCCAAACGGCTCTTTTAAATCATGTTGATAAGGGTCAATTTCATCCTTTTCAACACAACGATTCTCGCATATTGAACATAATTTCGCAAACAATGAATAGTCTTGCTCAAGGCTGAAACTATATGAAAAATTATAAAAACGAACATTTATTAATTTCACAATATCATTTCCTGTCACACATCTCCATTTACCGATTACGTATCTTTTAGTTTGATAGAATCCATACAATCCGATGACATCCAGGTAAATTGGGTTTATAGTCAGGTAAGTGTTGTTTATTTGCTTCAAAAACTTTCCGTTAATTTTGAAAGCACTACACTTGGGTCTTAGAATAAAATTTAGTAAAACTTAATTACTTTTTTTATTTTTAGCACTTGATTGATATACAAAACTGCTTTAACTACAAAATTGGCTTACATCAAGACCGTGTTCAAGAAAAAGAGTCAAGACAAGACAACTTGAACGTCTGTCCTATAAAAGTGGTGAAATAAATCAAGCAGGTTGTAGGGAAAGTGGAATTTTGCAAACAAATCTTTCTTTCCAATACAATTTTGACTCAATTTATGGTTAAATTCATTTTTTACTCTTTTGAAATGTTTCACACCATTATCATACAGTCGTGCAACGGACTGGTCAAATGATGATTTGACAAACGACACAACGCCAAATATTTCTAGTGGGCTTATACTGACTTACAAAATTCTATCTTGACCTCGGCATAAAATGAATTTTCTCATTCTTAATTCCTTAAAACTTCAGACTTTGTTACAAGTAACTAACAGACTAAGAGAGTTTTTAAAAAATTGTTTGAAATAAACATTTCTTGTCGCAACAATCGTATCAATTGAAATCGTGACAAAGTCGGTATGGCAAAGAGAGGTGACAAGACTGTTCTGCAGACAAAAAATACAAATCTGCTTCTTTTTTTTGTTGGAATTCAGCAAAATTTAATTAAGTAATATCCTTCTTGGCAAGCGAGATATATATAGGAAACAAATTTTGTAGTATAGAGCATTATATTTCTAATTCGTTGAGTAACTTCCTTGTTTGGCTAAGCTCTTCCCTTAAGCTTAGCCAAACAACACAACAAAGAACACTTCATTGTTTTTATCCGCAAAGAAAACGAGGCGTGTGTGTGATTCCCATTTCTCAGTTTAATTAGACGTACTGCACATTTGCTTATGCATAGTTTTTCCTAAAAGGTTACCGAATTTTGTCTGCTTTACCCCCTTGCTATATTGACGCATACAAGTCAAAGTCATCTTCACAAAAAAATCAAATCTTGTATTCATCTGTAATAAGGTTTTAAAAGAGAGGAAATCTTCTTCCTTTCTTCCACAAACAATATAAGTAAATCATGTGTAAGATTTGTAAGCTAAAATGTAATGTGCAGATAATAAAATACACAGTTTTTTGTTGCTGTTGTCTTGTCGGATGCATTTCATTGCATTGTGTATGAATTTCAGGAGACCTGTTAGCTGTAAAAAGCCAGCATGGTCTCCTGTATAAATCATCATCGTCATCATCGTCATCTTTACCTCCGTTAATGGGAGTAACTTTTTACTCCATTAGTTTATACTTTAGAAAGCTAGTCACTCTTAATGGTAAGTGAATATTATTTTTGCTTTACTTACAAATACATTTATAGAACAAATGAATCAAATATGGCACAACATTCCTTAAATAATACAAAATACAGCCTTAAATTGAGGAAGCCTAATCCTATTCCACGTCGCTTGAGCTGGAACTCTCGCACGTGTCTCCACTTTTATCCAAGTCTGCACTTGAAGTTCGGTTTTGTTCGGGTACTCAACAAGTGGTGGCGGCGTTGCTGCATGTACATTACACTTTGAAACATATTTTTACTAATTTGTCGTTGTTGCTTAGGTGTGTACTTGCCAGATGCATGAGAAGAAGCTACAGCCACTCTCTTTTGTCCAAATGGCAACTGATTAACTGAGCAATACAAAATTAACCGAAAAGAAAACTATAGCAGCAGACATAACAAGAATACGTACAATATTGGAGCAGTGCCTACTCGTTTTGAAAGGTACCGTCGGTCTACCATACCTGCACTTATAAGACTTTTGAGGTAAAACTGTTCTGCTTTTAACTTTAAGTAATATATGTCTATTTTTGTGCCCCTTTATGCTTAAGTATGGTTTGCTTATGTATAACAATAATGTGTGGATACATTCTTTGGTTTTTGATTAAATAAATAAATAAAAAAATTCCGGAGTTCCGTTCTGTTCTGTCTGCATTGGCCAGTAAATCCTGCTCATCCAAACTCAGACCACCTGAACCCTGACTACCTGATCGACCCAGACCACCTGAACCCAGACCACCTAATCAACCCAGACCACCTGAACCCAGACCGCCTGAATCTAGTACAACGACCTAGACCTACCTAATCGACTCAAATATCCTGAACGACACAGACCACCTGAGCTGTAGGGAATTTATTAACTCCACGGCATTCAATGACGGGCCATTCCAACTAAGTTGTTTACATGTTACTAAATTTCGGAGCGAAAGCGTCATGATTATGATACCTATAACAGAATGGCGGCCTATAATGGAAGTTTTTTTAACCTATAAAATACATAATTGTATGCAATTACTAACCTGTTTTACTGTGGAAATCTTCTAAAAACCTAAGGAATGCGCGTGCACTGTAACTTCTTTCAAGCTGCTTCCCTGCTTCCGTTCCATACAACCTACCCATCTGGGTTGCCATATTAGACTCACGAAGTCCTTCTTTAACGTTAGCAATTAACATATGACTTCCTGTTGCTCATACACACGAATCTCGTCGTACTTTAAGAGGTGTTTACGTCCATTCCTAATTAATGTAATTGTAATCGTCAGCTACATAGTGTTCCTCTGAATAGACCTGGTAAATGACTCCTGGACTCAGCAGGACAATTTGAACTTCTGACCCAAAGTAGGTTGGACGATGAAGCGGGTGTACTTGCAGTGTTTGGACGATTAATCTTTGCTGTATTGCAACCAAGATTGTTCAGAAACTTATCCGTATCACCAGGATCCAACATATCCCACTTTTTAGATCCATCGAAGAGGATGTGTGCAAGTTGTGGTTGTTGTTCCTTGAAATGGAATGCTGCAGCGGAACTTTTCTCCGAAGGAATGAAGCTGACGTTGGAAATGGGTTGGAGGGCTGGAAACATCATCGGAATGAGTTCCTGCACTTCGTTCCACTGCTAATTAACTGGACTAACATTTCTCAGTTCTTGTTGTGATGATAAATACGTAGTGTGATAAACTTTGCTCAACACAGCAAAATCTTTAGGGTTCCACGTATATTTCTCGTTTGAAATATCGACAATTGTGTTTCGCAGTAATTTGAGTGGCCTAATAATTTGTATTAATTGTGGCAGATTGTATTGTATTTGTATTTATTAATATACCTTCGGAAAGATCCATGGAGCAATTTATAATAATATCGAATACAATTGAATATATTTTGCACAGAGTCTTGTGTAAATCTTCTTGAGTCTTAAAATTTTCTACTTATATTTATAATAATTGACTTAAAACTATAATTCTTTACAAAAAACTTTTTTCACTTTAAAATTAATAAAACCCTTTAATTTATAGTTGTACTTAAAACTATAAATTTGTACCCAAAACTATAACGTTGTAGTTAAACGTATGTTGTATTTTTATCAGCGTTCTCATACTCAACATGCATTTTGTGTGTTGTGGGTTTCCCTTTGTTTGTTATGCTTGCAAGCGAATAATTTCGTTTTACGGCTCCGTCGAATTCTGAATGTATTCTGGTGGGGCAATTTATGTTCTCATCTACCAATCATATTGTAGCAACTTGATCATCACCTTAAAAGTCATTCTTCACCTTAGTTTTACCTGAGGTACTCACATTCCGATAGAACTATTCATGCTGGTAAGTGGTAACTTCCTAAGGTGCCTAACTGTTGTACTTTTTACAATACTTGAATTGAAGTAAGATTTAAATTGTTCACTATGTATGTATGCATTGTAGGGCAGGGTGCTGAAGACCATGGCAACAGGCACTCCAGCCCAGACCCATATGTGGAATCTAAATAAAGATTATTACAGCTTCTTCTTACATTCACCTATTAGTGTCGGGTCCCAAAAACGACCAGTTCTCCTAATAATTTCTAGGAGTCTGGCGGGGGAGTGACTGTGACCACCATAGTAGCCGAATGTACTGCTGAAATATCCTAAACGAGATTATCTTTTGGCGACCTAACGAAAGTATCTCCTATTATGCATATTTAAGTTACTTTATTTAATGAACATTTAAAATTATGTATCAAAATTAACTAAATAATAAATTAAGTTAAATATTTCGACTGAAAACAAAAAATTATCACATTTTAAAAAGTCAGATTTTTTCATTTGCTGTTTAATATGTAATTAATTGTAATGTGTACCTGTAGTGGAGTCGACAACAATGGACAAATCTTGATTTTGTTCGACCAAATGGTCCAAAAGTGTTTCATGAAAGTAATCAGGAAGCGTGACTGTCATCTGTTCTGCCGCAGTTTTGCCATAGTGGTGAACCCCGAGGTTTACTCCATTATTTTTTGTACATTGACTATCTGCTTATGTTTTTGAAATGGAATCCCTTATGTTGCTTCCATAAAAACTGTACGAACCATGCTTATTGTGAGCAATAACAATTTTGAGGCTGTGGAATCTTTGTCTTCTATCATTTTTGTAACCAAATCTCTCGTTTCTCTGGCCCAGACCTGACGCAAAAAAGTTTCGGATTGGAAATGCACAGGATCTTTATTATGATCAAGTATTTCCTTTTTGTTTCTTGATTTGTCCTTGCTGAAATATCCTGTTTCAGTCATTATTGCCTTGTTCAGATTACGTTCAATTTTGAAATGCTTGTTGACCATTGTATTTCCATTAATTATATATGTATTCACCGGCAGTGAGCGAAAGGCGGCTCAGGATCGTGTTTCAATTCGATGCTTACACAATTGTTGTTGCTCGGTAAAATTGAGAACACATCTGGGCTCGTAAAATTCCTCTTCGCGGTGTACCATTGTCTTTAAAATATAAAATGTTTCTTAAAGTTAACCTGTTTTAAATGTGAAATAAATTGGTTTAATACCTCATAGGGTTCCCTTGGTGGTACCTGGCACAGGTACGCCAAAAATAGGCACTTGAAAAAGTACATCTTGAAAATAGTATTCATTTTCCAGTCTGCTTTCACTAAAAAAATGAAACTTGTTTCATTTTTTCAATGAAACGCCAAAACACTGAAGTTTCAAACAAAAAGGATTACATATCCAGCTGAAAACGAACTTGACATTTTTAAAAGACTTTTGGAGCTTCAAGAGAATCTACCCCCGAACTCAATTAAATTTAATTTGAGTGTTAGAGGTTTCAAGACTGATTTCGGAAGAAGATGTCATACTCGAAATACGGGATTGGATTTGAATGGGAAAGGCGGTTATAGTTTTTATATTTTAAAAATACGTATAATAAAGTTCATCAGTGTTTAAAGGAATTTTTTCCTGTGGTTTTGCCTGATATGTAAATAGGTTTGACTTTAAAACGAGATGCGGGTGGCTCAGCAATATTGGAATTGACAGACACTCTTTTAGCCGAGGAAATTGGATGCAAAGATTGGCGTTATAGATTGAATGGGTACACGGGATGGTAATCATTAAGTGTTCCACTGAACATTTCTGCTGTTACTGAGCTGCACAAGAAACATTTTGGGAGAGACCAATTGGTAGTTGTCGTTGGAACTGCTGTTGACGTGGTTATCTTGGTTGGCGATAATAAAGATAAGGAAAAGGGCATCAACTGCCACAAAGCAGTTTTGTCTGGTAATTTTTCTCATTATTCCTTCTTCACATTTAAAAGTACAATAGGATATTTACTTAATCAAATCTAATCGTTTAGACATGAGTCCAGTTTTTGGGGCCATGTTCCAAACGGATATGTTGGAAGCGACAGAGGGTACAGTGGAAATTGTGGACTTTTCGGAGGCAAACATTTGAGCTTTGATTGAGTTTATGTATCGGCGTAACCTGGAAAAGGCATTGATAAGCAGTGAAATGACTGTGGAATTGCTGCGGTTGGCAGTTTTAACATTAACAAGTTAAACAGACATTAACAAGTTCAATTAGCATTTCAGAAATTAAATTTCTAGATGTCTAGAAGTTGAGGGATGCGATCACCCTCATCAACAAGAAAAGGAATGTCCGGAGATGTGTTTAGAAGAATCGATTTCAAAGTTCTGCGATAGTCTGGGTCTATGACTCCAGCTATAATTATAAAATAAAGTCAATGTAAGTATCGAAAATTAGAAAACCTTGATTTAAAAAAGGACACCTTGATTTGATCATATATTTGCACCTTGCACGGAAATTCCATGAAAAAGCACCAATTCCACTTTGTGATGCAATCCTGCCATATCTCCCAGGAGGAAAACAGAACCTTGATATTTGTTTCGATCATTTACAATGTGTTGGATTCTATGAATATGCTGTCAACACTTCACACAAATGAAAACAGTTCAATATAGTGTAATCTTTTATCACTAGAGTGGTCGCATGGAATTGGCGTAAGTACGAAAAACAACATGAGAAACCTGAAAACACCATAACCAACAGCTTGCTTCGTTTTCTTTGGTTCATGTTTTATGGATTTTTTTTAGGGTTTTGTGTAATTATGAATGAAAAAGACTTACTAGCTCTTATTAAACTGTATACTACATAAGAATTTAATCGTTTTTATAATAAAAATTAAACATTCATTCAAAATGTGCCACGATAAAATCTGTTTTGACGATTAAAATTCTTATGCCAATTTTTCACCCAAAATTGGATAAAAAAAATTTTATGCTTAAAATTTTAGAATAGGTTTATGATAATGTTTAAAAATTAATTGCACAAAAATTTCTTTTATGATCCTTTCTTTCAACTCACACGAGGATGAAAGGACCTGAATCTTCCATTTAAAACTGGAAATCAACTTGAAACTTTTGAAGAGTCAAAGTGCTGTAATGTGTGTAATCGAATCAATCCACCTGTGTAAATACATAAAATAACTTGGTCAGAGGTGTCCAGTGTAAGACTGTTTACACAGAGGGGCTCATGCTGAGGTGGCAGCTCATCTTCTAACTGATCTTCCTCAGGCAGGAGGAAACGCTGGAAATGCAATAACTACCTTTCCTTTCATCGAAATTCGAGCTTTTCGAGGTTATCTGAGGACCTATCGCCATCGGTTTTCATCACACTCCAGAGGTAGTTTTTTGTCCACAGGATTGCTTCAGTGAAGTAGTGGTACCAATAAAAACGATTATTAATATAAACACTGATCGGAGAAGAACAATAAAAGTGCAAGTCACACATTTAAGTGACTTTATCAGCGGTTAAAATTGGTTCAGCCATTAATGAATTATGTGTGGATGTGTATTCGCTCAAGGTGTAGAATTATAAAAACAGTCGAGTCATTCGATGCATTTTTCTTCAGAATTAAAGACGATATTGATGCCATTGTTGAAGTTTTTGAGGAGCATGGAAGTAATTGGAAGTTAAGAAGAGCATTGGGTTCAGATATTAGAATAGCAAAATATACAGCAAGAAGAGAAAGATGCAAACGCAAATGTGCTTTAATCAATGTTTTCAACTAGGATGATGAGTGTTTTAAATGGGTATTCCTTTTCATTGCACATTATAATGAAATACATGATCATAGAAATCGGGTTTCAAAGAATAAAGGATATGTTAGAAGAACTGGAAGGAAATAAATTTTCCAGCAGAACTCAAAGACATTATCAAATTTAAGACACAAAACACAAGAACAAAGAACAACGAAAAAATTAGCACTTTTTTTGAGGCTGACAATTATGATCATAACGTTACTATTATGCCACTTTTATACCATGATCACTCAAGAAAAATGTCACATTATGTAAAAATAACAAATATTTCTAAACTTTATGGTAAACGAAACCATCAAAAAAGCTTTTTGTTATAAATATTTATGGAACAAAAGTTATCAAAGAGGATGTCATTTTCTGTAAAAACTTAAAAACTCAACGAGTTACAGTGCCAAAATGTGTAAATGGTGTAAACCCAGTAATAAGATTTAAAGATTACTATAAGTCTTTGACTCGTGATTACATTTAGTATTGTGACTTCCAATGTTTGATGATAACTCCAAATAATATTAATGTATCTGATAAAACACAAAATCTGTATAGACACGAGCCACTCATTTCACTCAACTCCTTAATTTAATTTAATTTTTGTTTTTTAACAAAATCAGTAACGTAACTTTACGCCTAATTACTTCTGAGTTTCCCACAGACCAACTGAAATCAAACGAATTCATTTTCATCAATGCATTCAAGTTCATAAACTTTTCACGGAGGAAACAAATTGATCTACTTGGAATTGTAACTCACCCATCGCCTTTAATAATAATCATTGTGCATTTAGAATTTGAACATGACAGTTAACATGGACAGATACAGCTTAATTTGCCGTACTCATTTGGCTACGGAAACTAAAAGAATTATTGTCGTCATTGCCGGAGTGAAGTTCCAGGATTGCATTTATGTTACAGACAAGTGTCTGTGTTAGAATTAAAAGCGTTAAATGCCCGCCATTTGGTATAATAGTACACACACACAAATAGTACACAAAAAGAATTAAACTTACATAACTTAGTGGAGAATTGACCATAGTATTGAGGAAAATTGATGAAAATTTCTAAGAAAATTGGAAGGGGCAGTCTTTATACTCGAATTTCCGGGTTTACTGTGTGGCTGAGGGTTACCCGACTCAACTGTGGCAGCGGTAATTCGTCGTGTTTTGGTAACAGGAGTCAAAGCTTCATTTTTTCTCACTGTTGGGACAGTAGTGTGCTGATGTGATTTACCAGTAGACCGATGTTGATTCTTAGCTTCCGGGTTTCTACTGTTAACATTTGTGCCGTTACACGTGACTTGACATTCTTAGTTCCTAGCTCCCTTTGCTTAGTGGAAGACGATGAACTAATTGATGAATTAGTCGGTACCCAAACTCTCATTTTGTTTTCGTAAGTAAAGAATGGTTTGCCTGTAGTCGAAACGGGGTTCCCTATAATTTGAGATTGTTGTATCCGAGTCATATATTTAGGAGGCAAGGTGGTGGTGGCAATGTCTTAAATGCATAATAAAAAGGTATTTAATGTGCAATGCTTTTATTATAAATTTATAAGCGTAACTTTGTTATGCGAATACCATCTTGGTGTAGTATTAGCAGCAGCAGCATTTCTTCTCTCTTGGAAGTCGAAAGGCATATGTAGAATAATAAAACTCAACTTTTCTTTGACATTTCGGCCAAGTCATTATCACAACAAATGCCTGCTGCTGAACAGGTATGCTATTTACTTGTATTAAGTTTAATACACGTTCTATGCATACTACTATGCCCCAACCTCACCAGATTACTCAAATGACTACTCTTTGTTGATGCATTTTTTATGATGATAACATGTATACAAACAAAACTATCATAAATATGCCCATTTAAAATGTACGTGCTCATTTAACTGTAGTTTCGCTTATCAAGGCATGATTAAACAAAAAACTTCACACTTTTAATGTTTTACTTACTTTTCTACCCCAGCTTTAGGCGGAAGTATTAGATCTCATATTTTGGAAACAAAACTCAAATTGTAAAAAAAGAGATTCAGTCGAATGATGTAAGATGAACAAAGAACCTAAAAGAAATGTTGAAGAGCAAATAATTGTTTCACTTGAAGTGATATAGGTGTTTAATATGAAAGATTTGATACGTACAAATCATTTTTAAGCTTGGTCATTATGCATTGCGCCGCATGGTCATTTCATGGGAGCGCCGTCCATAACAATCCAGTCAAGGCAGTGCTTTCGAAATTGTTTTTGTTTTCCACTATTTTCATCATATTTTTTTGCGACCACTCGTTTAGTTGATTTTCCCGTTACACCAATTACTGACGGAATAATACCCACGTCCTCTTTGTCTAACTTCCCCTTGTTCGCCCACTTCCATCGGTAGGTTTTGTAGTGTCAACTGCCTTGTGGAATCTCTAAAACGTTCGCGAACAATAAAACGAATAGAAAATGCAGAAGATCAATAAAAATATGATGACTTCAAAACAGTGTAATTACTATACTTTAAATTATTCCAACCCCCCGCATTAAGGTGACACACATGTCCAAAGCGAGTTGCCATTGATTTTAAAAAGGTCATCGTTTTGTTTTCGTTTCCCCAATCCGGCATCAGTTGATGAACTTGTACTTGGATGATCAACTGGCTTCAGGAGATCAACCATGTCAGCATTTTTTTCACCACCGTTCTGGAGCAAAATCATATCCTCCGAGAAATTTTCGATGGTGCTGAGATTCAGTACAGGTAGCGTCGAGGACTTCAGCTACAGCAAACTTGTCGCTTCCTTCTAAACCCAGCCCGTGAAAGTTGTCCCTGTAAGTCAAAGGTAGTCATTTAGCACAACAAATTCTTCAAATACACTTGTAAGGATGATACGATACATTGAAGCTTACACAGGATTTGACGACACCAACAAAGTGGCTTTTGGGATGCTGAAAATGAAGATAGTTGCTAGAGACAGTGAAATATGTGAAATGGATTACGTTCAGATAATAAATGAAACACCGGAATGAATGTGCTTCTTCTTTATAGTTTAGAATATTTACAAAAGGTTTTGCCTTTGATTCATTAGATTCATCCCAACAGAATTCTGAGCTACATCCAATGCCCAAATTAAAAGACAAGGGCAAATGTTGCCTTTAATCAATAAATACATCTTGATTATTTCCTTTTTTGCTTAACTACCAAAAATTTTCTACAATTTAGTGGTTCCTCTTCCATAAACCAAGTCCAGTTATGCATAATATTTTGTTTATTCGAAGAAAAGCGCTCAGTTTTACTAGTACAACTGCTGAGAGATATGATGGGCATGTTGACTAGCTGCATCTAGAAAAAGAAAAGCTTGACGCTGCTGAGCAAAAAATATAAAAGCATGCATCATTTTTGTCTTTTACTTTTTTCAAACGACATGAGATACAATAGATACTTATGCAGATTTTGTGCAAACATTCTTACTAGATCCTATCAAGATCACGAAGCCATGATGTTTTTTGAGATCAAAGCTACTCGTGGATTTATTAGTCTTATGTGTTCAAGAATTTCGCAAATACCATGTCTGCATCATACAAATTTATGCGGCATACAAAACATCAAAGCATTTATGCAGATTTGTTGACTTGCATCAATAATGGATATCGCATAAATGGCTAAGGCCCACACCAAGAAATTCTTTGTCATAATGATTATGTTAGTGAATCAGCGATTAATTCATTTCGCCTGTTTCTCTTGTCATGTGCTGAATTTTTTTGGTATCTAAACGAAGAACATGAAAGAAAAAGAATAACAATAAGAACATATTAGTCATAACACAATTAGATTTTGAATCTGAGGAATCTGCAAAGGAAAAAGAAGTTTAAGAAAATTAGTGAAGTGAAGACATAAAAACCTATTAAGGCTATAAGGCTTCCAAGTAATCCTATTAACCTGGAAGTCATTTGGACTACTGACGCACTGAATTTTATTTGAAAGCCCATGGAATTTTGAATTTAAGTTCCATGGAACTACAAAACATTGTGCAGAACAAAAGAATACGAAGGTCAACCAACAATTTTCTTCATCTACTCAAACTTAACTTCAAATCAAATGAATGAATAAAGGAATGGAATTTTACGAATTTCATGAAAGGAAGTTTTATGAATCTTACTCTTAGAATAAAATCATACACTTAGAAATATCATGATAAATTTGCAGCGAACATTGACTGCACAAAAAAAATAATCATGACAAAATATACGTAAATACAAGCTTACATTTTTCTTACCATAACTAAAACATGGTACATTTTGTGGGGTTTCCAACGTAAGTTTTGTTGGGTCTACAACGTAAGTTTTCTGGGGTTTACAACGTAAGTTTTCAGGCGTTCAGAACATTCACCACCGCCACAAAATAGTTAGTTAATTGACCCCATCATTATTCACCAGGCCCTTCTCAGTGTCCGCCTTAAGAATGCCATGCGTGAAAAGGTATCCCAGATAATTAAAACTGTTGATACTCGTCCATGCCAATTGTAAGATCAGTTGAACTACCTTGCAGCTTTCTCTGCCTCTCGCAACAAAAATTGATTATGACTTGATTTTATTTTGATTTGAATTTTTATGAAAGTATGACAATCAATGTATTTATTATATTTTGATATAGTTATACACTTTTCCCTTAATACAATGTGCCAATAACGTGCCATTAATATTGCAAATAAGTACCCAAAAATATAATTATTTTTTTAAAATCCAGCTGATTATTCTAAACTGGCTCTAAATATTAAGTCTTTGAGCCTATTAATTTTTACCTTTACATAAAAAATTAAAATTTCGAACGTAACGCAAATTCCAGGCGACTATCCCACAAATCGATGCTGTAAAATCGTTACTTTGTAGATATTCTTCTATTAACAATCAGTAATAATCCAAGTAACAATCCAATCAATCAATGCATTAACAATCCAACTGTTCCAAAGATATTTATGGAACATTTTCGGGAAGTGGATCAGACTAAATTCAAAATGTATAAGTGAGTTTAATTTTAATATAATGGCTTGCAGTAGCACTTCCAAATGAACTTGAAAGGGAGGAAGATACTCCAAGTTGTTTCGTGCTGCGCCTAGGAAAGTCAATTTTTCCAGGTAAGGTAACACAAACGAGAAAGTACATATTTATGGCTAAAGTAAATTTTAGCTGAATTTTAAGCATTCAGCTTTATTTATGTTAGCAAAAAACACAAGACATCTAGCCTCAAGCCTAGCGCACGAAAAGATGACAATTTAACTCAGGAGGACAAATTAGGTTTGGGTTATAATTTCACTGGAGACGAGCTGTTGACTCCAACACGTAAGCTATTATTTTCATGAGGCTTATTGAATACAAAATTAATCGTTTAAGAGGGAACTAAATTAGAATTAATTAGTAGAAGCCAAGTCGCAAAACAAAATTTTAAAATCGGTTCCAAAGGCGTATGATGGTAAAGAGCATGGTTTGAAAACTATAATTTAGACCTCATGACGAAGAATATAAATCTCATTTGTTCTTATTACTCTAATGTATTTTTCAGTTGACAATTGGCTTAGTCAACACTCGGACATTTCATCTGATGAGTCGTTGCTCTCTATAAACAGTAAGTGTTCATAAATATTTTCACGATAGTGATACAGTGAAACGGCTTCTTTAGAAATTCCACGGCAGTTTGTTGAAACTAATTTTGAAGCAGAGCCTAATCTTATAAGAACTGAGCGTGAACTCGATAATGGCATCCCTCATAGCATTCAACAAAATGTTTACAAAATATATGGTATGTATGACTACTCTGACTTTAATTTAAGTGTGTTCAGGGCAATACTACTTCAACTAGCTATAAAGTACGTTTCTACTGTGATATTTGAGTGTCAATGCCTTGAAAGTTACTGAATTCACTTACGAGGGACCCCAACTCGTACACTCAGGTTTGCCTGATGTTCTGGCTATAGTAAGGTATTAATATAAGATAATTATTCGCCATTCCGTTGGGCTCCATGGCCAGGTTTTCCTCTCCATGTATGATCAGTTAAATGCTGGTTACAGTTTCCATATAATTCTGGTTACAGTCTCCATATAATTTTTGAGGCAAGTATTCGTGCTTTTAACGCATTTCTGTGAGTGTGTAAAGTTCTTGAACCAAGACATTTCGATTTTTAACGCTCAAGCAGTTAGTTTATGCGAGCAGATATTGATATAGCGCAGTAGCAAAAACTTATCAGGTAAGCAGATCAGGCATATAGGAAAGGTAGCAGTTACACCAAAATTGGAAGTGAGATATTTCAGGAAAGAGTGGCTATGGAGCCCAACTAAACGTCTTTGTCAACTAAATGTCTTATATTAATACCTTACTAAACATCAGGCAAATCTGAGTGTATAAGATGGGGATCGTTAGTGTACCGTCCCGCCATCAGGTCGGCATAGCTCTAATTACAAATTCCTTTTTACTACTGATTCCGAATTTTTAAAGGGCAAGACTGCTATTTGTTTATCAGCCCCTAGGTCAAAGGTTTATGATCGACCCCGTATATGAATTTAGATTACTCTATATTATACCCCACACCGAACTTACAAACTTGACCCCAAATATATTGTTGATCGCATTGCTACTTGTTTATAGCATTAAAATTCTCTGGTTATCCCCTGTTTTACGTAATATTTAATTAAACCAGGATGTGCTTTACCTCATGTTTAGTAACTCGGATGATAATTAGTAGTTAAATGAAAATAAAATTAATGCTTTGTAATGCTTTTTTGGTTTAGGTGTCAAGTATGGAACAAAAGGTGGACTTTCTCGGCATGTGCGTAACGGCTACCGACAACGAATTATTTAAGTTTATTATATCAGAACTGAAAGATGCACAGGCTCGTTCTCAAAGGTATAGAAATGAAACGGAAGGTGCCTAAGGACGAAGTCTGGAGGATCTAATTGAGTTATTGCGCGATTCGACTGTAATTTCACTAGGATTTTCATTGTGGAACACAGAATGTTTTTCAAACATAACACTGCACATATTTCACTTCAATAACGGTAAGTAGTTCATTCATGAAAATTAATTAAGGTTTTTATAAAAAAAATTGTAACCATAACACATATTTTTCAAAAATATCTTTTCAAAAGTAACTGTATAATGACATAATAGAATGGCTAGATAGCTTTTATATTGTTAACAACGTATTGATCGAGAGATATTTAAGTTCAAGTTGAGTTCTAATTGTTTTTTGGTTTCTTTGGTTGGTTTTTTATAGAAATGCCAAAGGAATTGCTGACCGAATAAGGCCCCAGAAGACCTTTATTAGACCCTATTTACGCACATCAACAATACATAACGCAGATGGCGATAATAATAATTATACATAAGGCAACAATGCTTCTAGTTCCTATCTCCATGATGGCAATTTTAAAAGCGTACGTTCAAGGTGACGAGAATTTGATATTGCCTATTAGAATTAGGAATACAATGTCACCTTTGTCAGCATAGATTTGATTTGCAGCTTCCCAGGCTTCTCGAAACTTGTTTGGAGTGGCCTTTGCTTGTCGAAGCAGGAACGGCTGTCAGGGTTCGACAGTATACGGTAGAACATTTAATGCGAACTAGGAAGAACAATATTTTTATTTAGCAAAGAGTAAACTATCAAAACCAGGGAACATAATTATATAAATGCAGGTAAAAAAAAGTTTAAGCACTTTATTGGTTTCAGCAGATCCTTTTTTTGTCGTGATGTAGTTTAATCATCTTATCAGACTTCACAGTGAAGTATCTCGGTTCAAACCGAGACATTTGAATGGACATAATGTCGTCATCTAATTATTTTTCTAATAATTAGAAACTGGAAACAATTGAAGAAACACAACGTTGATTTTTCAACTCACACACAAAATACACTGAGGATGTGGACCACCACGCATCACATTTCGGGTAGATTTTTTTTGTCATTTATCAAAATAGCGTCCCATTTTTGCTCGAGCAAAGAAAACGAGGCGTGGGTGTGATACCCATTTCTCAGTTTAATTGCACGCACTGCACAGTTATTTATGCAAAGTTTTTCTTAAAACGCTCTTCTTGTTTGTTATCATCATTGCAAGGCTTTGTCGAATCTTATTTCAAATGAAGATTACCATTTTCCCTTTCTATTTTATCAATTAAACCTTTGAGTTTCACCCTTTTTGCGTCAGATCAAATGTAAAAGAGTATTCAAGACTGCTTCAATATAAATACTAACACTTAACTATAAAAGAAATAAAGTAATCCAGTTTTTATTACTCAAACTATTGTCGTAGAAGTTATTAAAATGCAAAAGTGTCAGAAATAAAGCAAAAAGAACAAACAAGGAAAATATAATGCACAAAATTCGTAATTTTTTCTTGACAGTGGATGAAACCAAAAAAATGGACAATACGTTCGAAAAGATTATTGCCACAAGATACATGCTTGGTCATGGTCGTTCAGAATGTCTGGGTCGTTAAGGTGGTCATGATCGTCCAGGTGGTCTGGGTATTTTGAGGTCTGGGCTCAGGTGGTCTGAGTCGTAAAGGTGGTCAGGGTTTAGGTGTTTTTGGTTGTTCAGGTGGTCTAGATTTATTTTACACTTGTTTTAGACCTCATACAAAAAAGCATTTCACCTTAATTCGAATTTTCAAAATAATCAAATTCTATGTCTCACATTGAATCAATTAATTAGTTATTCAATAATTCAACCGTAAATTCATCCTAATCAATATCTGCTTATTCATATCCCAATCCACCTCATCCAGTCTCGGTCCAAAGAACGCCTTATTCCCACATTCCCTCACAAACTTACCCTTACTCATTCCCTTACTCCCGAATATTTTATTATATATATTTAGTACATCAATAGTAAGCACCTAAGCTGCAGTGTTGATAGAATAAAAAGTCTTTAATTGACGATTGATTTTTTTATGTAAAGAAACTCATTACAATTTTTGTTTATTTAAAGGAAAAGCACAGGATGAAGACTCAGAAAACATGCAATCCAGAGTACACGCTGTTCGTGTTGAAGCAAGCGATGACGATATAATTGAAATTGATTGGAAAGTAGAATATGTCCCCAGCAGTTCATATAAAGGTAAATAAAAATGCGCAAATGTAAAAATAAAAATGTAAAAATTATTTTGATGTGTAACTATCACTGAATTTTATGGTACTGATGAGAAAATAAATTGTCCAGAGCCACAACTGAAAGCACAACATGAAAACATATTGCAAATAGGCATGATTTCGTGGAAAGTCCACGAGAATAGAAGTAGCATTTAAGAAATGAAGTACACTTCCGCATCAGAATTTATTGAGCTCGTTCCGTTAAACCGTAACGGAGGAATGTTCGAAGACGACAACACAAAACTGACCTACATATGCAGTTTCGTTGCAGTGCTGCGGATATTCATGCAGAAAAGGGAAGGAGGAGAGAATTCAGACAGTGATGAGGGAGGGGGAGGGAATTCAGACAGCAATGAGTGAGGGGGAAGAGAATCAGGCGACTTTAAGCGAGGGGACGGGAACAGATTACGCAACATTACAAGGCAATCCAGAAGACAACAAAGATGTTCAAGTGCCAGATCTAGGTGAGCTTCCAGATATGAATTTGTTGGAGGGCCAAAGTTCAGGTGTGGGCATGCAATGGGAAGACCTACTTGGGTGTTTAGGAGGTCCATATGAAGATTTGTTGGACGTGCTAATGGAATATAATATACATGACGGTGATTTGGTGTGGGAGAATAATCCCTCGTATCTTAGTAATGCATATTTTAATTAAGGTTAAATCAGTCTTTATTGAGCAATGCGTTTCGTGATTGTATGATATTTCATCAGGCTATAAAAAGAAAAAAGAATTAAATTAATTAAAAAATGTTATACGGTCAAAATATCTCAATTACTTTTTATGCAAACCAATTATATTTATAAACTTGTGAGTTAACTCTTGACATTAAAATCAGTTAAATTTTTATATTTTAACGTTCTGTTCATTGAATTATTTGTACCCCTGGCCACATGAAGACAGCAAACACCTTAGTCACATTCGTCATGGCATTCCGTGTCGTACGTCATGGTCTCGGTTCGTTCGTTGTTGGTTAAAGGAAGGACTAGAATCCGCGTTTCTGGTCCTACCACCATGACCTGGTGGTTTCGATTCCCTCCGGTAGCTAAGCGTTCCATCCGAGGACGGTTGGAAACAATCCTGTGGTAGTCATCAGAATCATCACTTATTCTTTTCTCATTCTTCCAACTTGGCAAGTCTGTTTTCAAAGTCTTGGGTAAGCTTTGGTTCTTCTATGGGAATCATTTCAAGGCTTCTCACACTTGTTTCTAACTGGTTGAACTTTCTTATCTCTTCATTGTGAGCAGATTCAAGCAGATTGATCGCCACATTCGTATGGTATCGTAAACCTTGAGCTGGATTATTGTGATGACCGTCAAGGGAAGAGTGATTGCGTTCCCGAGCTCTTCTTTCTACGCGTTTTTTGCTCTCATTTCTCGACGACGAATAAGTTCCTTAGGAACTTATCTTGTAAACTATTGAACTGGTTTGTTGGATACTACACAAAGTAACTTTTAAACAGGAGCTCTGAATTGGATAGTGGTGATTTCCTGACTAAGATGCAAATGCTTTTATATTCTACAGTAACAAGTAACTAAACAATTATTGTGGCACATAAAAGTCTCATCTCCTATATATTTCTTCATTGCTATCATGTAAAACAAAAAAATCCTTTATGGAATAAAACATTTTTATAGAAATTAATCTTGTTCCTGCTTTAGAATGACAAGCTCAATCCTTTTTCACAAGTACATACGTATATTCATGATGCAAGTCATACACGCGTATTTTCAGGTAACTTGATTAAACTATTTTTTAAACTTTTTAAACTTTTTTACATTTAATTTCTCACTTTTCATTGCTTTCCTGTAGAACTTCTTTCTTTTGCATATGTATTATGGTTGTTGTCATCTAGTCAAATGACAATGTGCAAGCAATTTGAACTAATTTTTTTTGTGTACAATAAACCCCATTTTGGAAAGCCGGCAGGCTTTGTTTCTGTAAGTAGTCTGCCGATGTCGTAAATTGAGAAGAAGGTTTGGACTTCATTGACGCCATTGTTAATATTTTTCTGTCCAACTGCCTCGTTTTCATTCTTGATGGGTCACTCATGCTTATGTTACACTCAATATCCTCGATCCAATACCATATTAGCGCTGAATAACGCCATGTCAGTATAAACATATTTTTTGCAAGTAACTGTATACTGAGGACATATTCTTTATCTCATTTTGTATCTTGATGAATTCTTCCTTTGTGTGTCGAGTAATTGTCTGATTGCTCTTAAAGGTTTAATGAATGATCCTATCTTCTGGGAGATAATTGTTTGTAAACGCTTGACAAATTGATGAATGTAGCTCTCATGCGTGGTAATCGTCCGAAATATAGAGGCAAATGGTACTCCGCTTAAAATTTCCAAAAGATTCCCTAGTGGCTCGATTAAGGCTACGCGCTTATTTCTTGCTTGGACTTCCACCTCTTGTGGGAATCTGTAATGTGCAGCGGTTCCACTATTCTGCTTTTCGAGCTCCTCCAATAAACGTCTATTGGTTTAGAGCATTTTGAATAAGTGTGTAATGATATCACATACACGTTGACCAGTCAGAATTTCTTCTCCTTCATCCTTATGCGTAAGTCGTATAAGTTTATCAAAATCATACTTAAAGATACGCTCGCTGTTTAAAGGAGCTTTCGCTGCGTGTTGATGATAGGAATCCGATAAATTATGGGGATAGTTGAAGAGTTAGAATGGCTCCTTTGAGTGGCTTTATTTGAATGCCCGCCGTCACATGTCATGTCATGGCATGACATATGATGCGCAATGTTATACTTTGTAGGTATTCTATTTGTTCTGTTGATAGATTAGTGATACTTGTTCTTTATCTTCAAGTCTTTATCTTTATCTTCTAACAATTTTAAACAAGCAGTAATGATAGTACAAATACGTACAAATTTATTTAATGGGTTGATTGTTATAAAATTCAGGTTTCGGTTGCCTCTACCGCTTATGTGCATCTCTTTAACTCTTTAACTTCGGCTCGTCTGAAATCTACCTGAACCGATGCTTGCGCATTCGATAATCTACCCATGCTAATCTTGCCATTTATCATTGGCCGGAACATATGCTGCTTGCTTGTACCTTGAATGGGTTTGAATTCCTGGTAACGTTGTTCAAGTACAGGTCTTTGTTCGGCAACCATCTCCTTTCAGACAAATTTTAACCTCTGTATTCGGAATAGTTCGGCTTTAAACTGTAGTGCCTAGGAAAACACTTCATGCATACAATCGTGCATGCATCACATAATCCCTTTCCACGTCGACAGGTTTCAAAACACCACTCTGCTTCTGAACCATAATCAGTCTGATGATGCATAAGATTCGTAAAATTCTTTAAAATGTTGTATTGGCCTGCAAAACCAACGAAAATGCATTTTTTTAAAATTGGAGCAGTTTTTCTTATTTAAGCAGGCTAATATCTCAGATAAAACCGCTGATCGCATTGCATGGAAGGTGTCCGAGTCATGAGACATTTCATCACTTATTACACAGAATGAATGTATTATATTTTAATAAACAATGCACTAGACGCAACAATTGAGTGAACATCGAGTTCAATTTCACCTTTCTCCCGCAGCCGGTGAATATATTATACCACTGTATGCACCGACGCTCTTGTGGAATATCACTACCTGCAATTTAATCATTAGATAAACAAGTATACTTAAAGAAATATTCGCTATCAACCAAGACAATAAAATCAGTGAAAACTCTTTTCTGTTACTTTTTGTAAGAAATACATGGCTGTTAGCCAACTGGTCTGCATGAAGAGCATAAAGAGCATGTACAGGCCGGTAAGGTACTTCATGCTAAAGAAGGAAATGTAGCCCTTGTAATCACTAGTCCGTTTTTATTCAATTTTATCATCATGTTTGTTAGGTATATCACTAGCGAATGAGAGTCTAAATTGTGTGTAAGTTGGGTTCAAATAATACAATATTTTTCTACATCTACAGCTACCAGAAACAAGTTGAAAGTGTACAGGCCGGTAAGGTACTTCATGCTAAAGAAGGAAATGTAGCCCTTGTAATCACTAGTCCGTTTTTATTCAAGTTTATCATCATGTTTGTTAGGTATATCAATAGCGAATGAGAGTCTAAATGCCTCAAATTTCATTACTAAGCAATACTTCATAGAATTTCCGGTCAAAGTCAACCTGACTGTCGAGAGACCAGAATATACTGGATTCAATTTATGTTATCTGAAAAGCTTTTTTGTAAACACAAATATTAGAACAAATATTGTCCGTGATATAAATATAGCGGACAATAACATTGTTCAAATATGAACATAATCTATCCTTCTACACAAAAATAAATTTAAATTTGCACAAGAAATGTCTTAATGATATCATAATGATAAACTACACATACTATTCCGTAACAACATTGTAATTACTTGAGATTTCAAAAAACATTAATGACTTAATTAATTAATCATTGCTATCATCCCATCTGAATTACATCCATGAAAGCACGTATACGTTTCGCCCACTTAGTTTTATTTTCACTCTTAGAATTCCATATTTGCTGTTATAGTCCCATTGTCATTATTACCAACTTTTCCTGCCTTCATATTAACTACATGAACAAGAACACGAGAGGACAATCCAGAGAAAAGTATGTATGGTCTAGTAGCTCCGTGACTGAACCTTGCTCTCTCTCTCGTTCTACCCGCCTGCCATATTTCAACCCAATATAAACACCAATCGTTTTTGCATAAATCATTATGGGTAAAAATATGGCCATCAAACTTATATTTTTAAGTTTTCCCTATTAGTGCATGGGCTTTTCCAAGGGTCGCCGTGTCACGTAAATGTGAAGTATGTATACATGCATGATTATGATAAGCGTAATTAGTTAAGCACACAATGCATATTATGTGATTAGATACTAAATGATGCATAAACGAGTATGATTTA
The DNA here is from genome assembly GCA_034693345.1 of Entomobrya multifasciata. Taxonomy (NCBI): domain Eukaryota; kingdom Metazoa; phylum Arthropoda; class Collembola; order Entomobryomorpha; family Entomobryidae; genus Entomobrya; species Entomobrya multifasciata. The sequence continues at coordinate 21,000 of JAQFXM010000470.1, read as the reverse complement.
AAAAGAAGGCTAGTCCTCGGATGGACAGCAAGGTGAATTGTTTATTAAGTGTAATGCACACGACCACAAGCAAGTAAGCACGCGAGATAGGTATAAAAGTATAAGTATATAGTACTACAATTTATTGTGACAGCATAACAAGTTGCGCATAGTGTTGAGATTTGGTTGAAATGAGTAACGTACCGACTAATGAGTCGTTTTTCTTGTATTTATACCAGTGTCTGGACAAGACAGCGACGTTGTGTGTGTTTCTGATACAAATAAATTGAAGTCTGGATGGTACTGTTAATGATAATTCTGCAACCGTTTTTATCAACCGGTATTAATCCATACCTTCATATTTATGCTTTTATAATATTCACATGCGTTCTTCATACTATCAGTAAATAAATAAACATTTGTGAAAAGAAATCTTCGGCAAGGCATTCCACTAAATGTTTTGGCTAATTTGAAGTCCTGCGTAAAACTTTAAAGCTTGTTAATCAACCATAGTCAAGTGTACCTTGCTACCACAATATTACCAAACAAAAATTCCAAATGGGCAACTGTACCAACATCTACATTGATAATATAACAGCAGAAGTAGATTTGGATAGCATATGTGGAACGAAACGAAGAAACGAATTGTTTTTGAAGGAAGGTATTTGGACGATTTGCTACCCAAAGTTAATGTAATTTTAACCAGTGCCGCGAGTGGTTAGTGGAAAGTAACCCTTTACAATAATATGTCGTGTTAATTCAATGAGATTTAATTTCGGTTTAGGCTTAGTAAGAGATGGTGTAGTCGAGGATTCAGCATGGAGAAAAGCGGAGGACTTTTTTATACCTGTCCGCTATGCCGAACACGTTGCCCTCATTCATTTAAATTGCTCTACATGGGTGGTCACTTATTTGGACAACGATCCAACTAACAAAAGGAAACAAAGAGGCCACCACTAACGTAATAAAAAAATAGTTGAAAAGTGGGAATTAATGAAAAGGTTAAAATTCTGTTTAGGGAATACCCATCCCAATCCCCATTAAAAGATACTTGTTCCATAAAAAGGTGAATACATTGAAATGCAATACGGGTAGGGGGTTCAAGTATGAGATATTAAAAGGTACAAAAAAGGATTCTAATGCTGCAATCCGAACACTAATTAGCTAAGTAGAAGCTAGTTTAAAGTGGCTTGAGACGAGCCAGGTCACATTATTTGAGCCAATAGGTTAGGTGCAATAATCTTTTTTTAAATTTTTTAGACGTCTTCGAAAATTCCTACAAGACCGTACTTCATAACTGACAACCATACATACAACATATACCACATAATACCACATAATCGTCAAGCGTCCACCATTCCCTATGCTGGGTGCTACGTTAGGATCAGTCTTCAGTTTGCTTAAGACGAATCAACTATCATCTCCAATTCGTGCCTAGCTGTGAGCTTATTATCAAAAGTGGATAATTTTTATGGCGGCTGAGAACAAACAAATAGTTACTGACATAAAGCTCATGGGTTCGTCCACAAAAACAATGTCTCTAAACGATACTTGTTTTGTTATACTTCGCAAAGTCATGATGGCTTCTTTCACACTAAATGTGACGCAGTATACCTTCATACACAATGGACCTTATGTACCTTATCTATATTCCGTATGGAGAGAAAACGTAAAACAGTCCTCAAACCTAAGGAATTTGTCACCTGACCTTAAACCCAGGCCAACGTGCATTGAAGTTTTTTCAAGAACGCAATGATTAAGGTTTGATGTAACTTTTCATATTTATCCAGCCAAAACTAGTTCTTTGTCTTCAAATTGATTTGCCTTTCGCTTAAGCACAACGTTGCGACTTCTTCAGAAGAGACTGTTAATGGGACATGCCATAAAACAAATATTCTCCTTGCGTATCTCCCATGACCTCCACCACTTTTACTGCTAATGGAATTATGCCGTTTGTATTTTCTATTATTTTCTTGGTCTCATCATAGTTACTAAGCATCCTTTATCATGACATTAGCAGTTTCAAACAAAGCACCAAACTTTTCATGGTCCAGCCCAAATTCAGACATTCTTTTGCTTGATTGATATGGTCTTTTGCAAACAATTGTGAATTATTTTGGCGACAATTTTTTCGTGACTTTGATTTACGGTATCTCCGTTTGTTTGTGTTCAGCCAACTCATTTGATTTTTAATCTACAGGTACAAGATTCCTGATAACGAGCCATTAACAATTGCGTATTTATGAGCTTGAATCCATGGCACAGTCACTTAACTCTATGGGTATTATTTTGTCCTATGACAAAGTCATGTCAACCATAATCACCTTACTAGCTTCTGAGTACTCCACCGAAACGCATAAATAAGCAATTTACAAACCTTGCTCAGTTGACGCCCATCTTTGCACTTTGCTTTTGGACAGCTCATTCATACTCTCTTGTGAGTAGTATGCCCGTTATTTGGAGAAAGACTACTCATCCCATCACACACGGCTATTTGGATTTCATTAGCACTCTGAACAGGTGTTTTTTGCAGTTGCATTTAGTTTAGTTGCAGATGGTGGTAATTAAAGGTGGGAGCAGGTGGCGTACAGACGTGTCCAAAAGATACTTCGGTTGATCGAGTGGGTTAGCCGTTCTTGCTTCTGTTGTTGATGTAAAGATTGCCTTTTAAGTTGTTTTCAGCTATCAAGATTTTCTTTGTGGTGGTCATAGATGTTTTATGTTCTACAGCTACAGCTGATGTTCAAAGGTGGTTATCAAAAGGAGAAATTAGATCAACTTGATGCAAAGTTTTAAAAGTCCCCCTGACACACTCATGAAAAATTGTAAGATTTGAGCAAAAAATCGTATAATTTAAAATGTTTTGGGCGCAACTTATTTCAGAAAAAAATGAAAAATACTGGCTTTTGACTAACAACGCCTTTGATCTTAATAATACATGTTGCGTGATACGTAGAACTCATTAACAATACTTTGGAAAATGAAAATGGATGAATTTCTGTCCCTTTCACTTATTTATGTACCTGGGTCGAAACTATTTTTGTGTAAATCGCTTGGTTCCCTCAGCTCGGAATTTTGGAGACCTAACGAAGGTATCTTCTATTATGCACACTTAAATAAATTATCAAATGAACATTTTAAATTTATTTAAACATTTTAATGGTTGGGTAATGAGCCATAGGGATGACTGGACTTAATGTTGCAAGCTTGAAAAAATTTGGTCTAAAGGGTTGACTTCCCAATCTCTGAGAAAATATCGCATGATGGGTTTGACACTTGTTGGGTCGAACCACGTGCGTTCGAAAACGTCACATTCGTTTTACACTTCCTGCCATTGACCACTTGGTCTTGACTAAACCTCTTAATTGTTGCTATACTTTCTGGTAAGATTGTTTGGGTTTCCCAAAAATCCGAGGGAGGTCCGAGAAAGTCTGATTTTCAATAAGTCCCTTGAATAAAGACAAATGATGCCGTAAGGGGACTGGTCCCCAACAATAATCTTGGCAACCAACATTATTGTAGATTGATTTCACCGCTTTACCACTTCAAAATAACTTTTGGCACAGCATCTGTTCCAAATAATAACGTATCGCCTTATTGAAGGCGAATATTCTGGCAAATTAGCGTCACGAAGATCAAGAACCATTTCTATTTTCTCTGAAGCACCACGAATAACAATTAGTTTGAATCCTTTTAAAGATGGTGCTGGCCTAGTTGGAGCAGCAAAACAATACTCAGCAAGTTCGATGATTAGATTGCTGTTTTTTAATCTCCAGGATTATCAGTATTCACGGTATTCGCGTGATAACAGAGTACCCCATTATATAGCACTTGTTAACATATTTTGCTTTTAACAGTACGATTCCCATAAGATTTTTCTTTGCTCAATGTCTTAAAAATAAAAATCATTACTATGATGCTGGTAAAAAAATTACTACTAGGTAAGTACAAGTTTCTTATTATTATAATGTTTCTAAATTCATAGCCTACGTTACAAACGCCGCATCCCAGTGAATAAATTTATTCCTCTGTAACTTATAGTCGTCCAAAAATTTTACGGTTTTTTTTCCCAGTCGCTAATTTTATCGAATCATCCTACTCCAATCTTGATCTCTCTATAACTCGTTGCTGGTTATTCGCTATTTTTTGTCCTTTTTTTGTCGTGTGACGTCAATCTCATCTCTGTCTTCCCAAAGGAGGAGCGATCCGGTTGAAGTTAGTAGGGGGGGATTACATTAAGTAACATTTTCAAAATCATAATTGTCAAACAAAAAATTGTTAAATGCTTGATATTTTCGAGTTTTCAATTCTATTAGGATATAATTTTTTCCTATTAAACAGAAAATCTTGACAACAGTTTTCGACAGTTATTTTTTAATTGGGATTCGTTCAGTCAAGGAAAGCAAGGGCAACAACGCTACAACACTGTAGAATATCTGAGTACTTCTGACACTTAAACGACAAGTAGAAATATGAAACTAGTAAATTTGCTGACAACCCAAATTTTAGAATTCGAAATTTATTCCCTCAAACATCAATCTAAAACACTATCGTGTTGGACCTCATTCAATTAATACAGTAATAGCAAACCATTGTGAAAGTTAGTTTCAAATTATTCCTCTGACCTAAAAGTACCAAAAACATATAATGTAATCTCCAAAATAACGAAAACAGTAAAAAAGTTAAAAACATAAATACCAAAAAATAATCCGTAAACTGCGACTGCGAAATCCGTAAATTATATTTGCGATGCAATAATATTATAATTTAATAAAATTACCTTTTATTCCTTTAATTCAAATCGCTGAAACTATTTATAAATCTATGATTTTTTAAACATTCAATTGTTCAATTCGACAAAATCCAACGGACAATGTTTCCCTTGTTGATTCTGAGGTCCTTTTTGTGGATCGTGTTATGAAATTGTTGACATAACCGAGGTCACCAAAAGCAAATGATGAGAGGACTAGGTCCTCCGTAGAAAATGTAAAAGAAAAATGCCAAAATCCTCGAGACTTGAAATAAATTTCAAAATTTCAAACCTAAAACTTCAAAACGGTCATTTTTCTCGTTGATTTTTTCAAAAACTTGACAGAGTGTCAAGTATTTATCCGTTTCAGCAATAATACATTCCCCACAGCATGAACGTCTACTGAAGTCCAATTTTTTTTGTTTCGTCAAGAAAATTAAATTGTACGCTTCCTAGTGATGGTGTAGATTCCATCGTAATTTGTTTTTAAGGACCAGACTCTAGATTGGGAAATGTTTTTTTTGTCCTACAAAAATGTGATGGGGTAGAGCTCTAAATTATTTTGAAATTCAGTGTGCAATTCAGTTTTCACTCTCTTGAGAGTTCTTTACGTAATGTTCCATGTAGCGTCCTTTGTGCGTAGTGTAAACGAGTTGTGTTCTGTCTGTGATTTGCTCAGAATCTCAGTTATATTGTAGTTTCTTACACAAGGTTTAGGCTTTGACCCTAACACAACAGATGACATAACAGCACAGCAAATGTTTATGGTCACAAAGTATTTTGTGCATTCAACAATCTGTATTTCTAGGCCAAGCTGAGTTGGATCGAAAATGGTATAAATTTGTTGCCTAGCCATGTATATATGTCCCAAAAAATCCCTTTGACTCAGAATTTCTTTGAAAAGCTAATGCGCAGTAATGTTTTTCTTTGTTCGTGGCATTGTTGTTGTGTGCAACTCGAAAGCTTTCCATTAATATTGCAGTATTGAAATCTCAAGTCAATGCAAGTCTTATATGCAATCTGAAATAAAGTTATTTACAAAACAAATAATTATACCTTTAAAAGTCATCCCTACACGTTCATAAAAGCATAAACCAGTAAAGCAGGTGTCGCGACATGAACAACAAAGGTTTTTTTCGCAAGGCTGCATCTAACTGTCTCCCTCGTTTATTCTCGGACGCTCAAACTTTCGCAGCTACAAAGGTTGCCATAGACTTCAACCATGTGCACCTTGCAGGTGCAACATGTATTAGTATTTTTAGCTCACTGGAACTCTTGTGAATTCTTGGATTGAATTGTGGATAATCTAAAAGATTTTTAAGCGAGTTCAGCAGTTACTAGAACGACAATGGAACCTCTTGTCTCCTTGGAACGAGGATTTGAGGAGAAATATCTGCAGCTACCTGACCAGAAACGAGCGGATGTGGGCATTGAACGTCGACTTCGACAATACTAGGATTTTGTTTTAAAGTATATGCGAATTTATATACAAGTTATACGATTACCAATATTATGAGTTTTGCGTTTTACGTAGTTTTACAAAATTTGATTACTGATGTTGACTGTAAATGCTATCAACAAGTGGATTTTGTTCCAGCACAAGCTTGGCAGTCTGCGGTATGAATGTTTTGAAGAAAACTGTCATAAATTAACTCTGACTGGTTGTGCAACAAGACAGCTTACAGAACTCTAACATGTTTGGAGATTTTATTTGCAATCTATGCATCGTGTTTCTTTTTCAATGGAGCCCCTGTCCAGTGCATGGAAATGGATCACACAATGAACTCGTTTGCTGGAATTCTGGTACTCAACATCATGCATAAGAGTAAATCTGTATTATTGCAGAGAAGTTCTATTATCTACTTAACTTAACAGCGATATTCTAATTTTCTATGTCGTTTAGACTTTTACATTTATAACAGACTTACAGACGAGGAAATAGCGAGCAACATTTTTCAGGCTTCAGTATCGTACCCTGGAATTACAGGAACGCAGTACTTATTTACAGTATGTCATTTTGATGAATTGATTGAACGCTCGTAAGCGGCAAAAATAGTTTTTTTGATTTGCAATCCTGAGTAATTATTGCATGTTAAAATGCATAACCAGTTAATAAATTTTTCAACAGTGACAATTTTATTAATTATAAAATTCTTGTTTTTACTTTTAGGAGACCTACCATGACAACAGGGCACAACCGAAACCCCCATAACTGTATGGGCTCAAATTATGTAGGTAGGTAGCCCTATTTTAGAAACATGCTTCTGCATAGTCCATTTGACCTAAACCAACCCCTTTGTCCGCAGGGGACTTCACATGGAAGTTTACAACTTCAACATGGTCTCCTATCTGTACGGGTTAATAGATTTTAATGAAACTTGGTAGGAATACATTATTAAAAAGTAGACGTTCCCGTTCAACAAAACAGGTTTAGTATTTAATTTATAACTTATTAGACATCAATTATCATTTTGATTATCATACGAATTACAAATTTTACACTTGAAAACCATAAATTTTAAGTATGGATGGCTGTCCACTATTAATTCTCAGTCAAATTGATGTAATATTGATGATGACCATACTCTTCGAATACATTAGTTTAAACATGTCTTATCAAAACGAAACATTTAAGGAACTCTAATAAGTTTACATAACAATTATTAAAATGCAACCAAAAATTAAAACACTTTTAAATTTTAAGTAAGTAACATAAATTGTACGAATTAATGTATTTTGTGTTTACACTTTGTTGAGGTTTCATTTCAATTTAAGCCTTCTACATTTTATAATAAATTCACAAATTTTATAAGACACTGAATGTACATATTATTAAATTTGGAAATAAAAATATAAAAAAAACCTTTGTAGTTTTTATTTGAGTTCTGTCTTTTTGAACCACACCACCCTGTACTTCACCTCATTTGAGATCTGCAAATCACGTTTCCGGAATAGTCATGTTTGTTTCTCCCGATCTCTCATCATTTAAAAGGGATTGGAAAAGAAACGGTTGATTCTCATCCAATCTGGATTGTTTTGATCCATCGAATGAAAATCCTTTCCTTCACCTCCTCCAACAAAATAGACCACTTTAGGATACTAACGTTGAGCCCAGCAAGGACTCCAGTTCATGTCCAGGTTGACCTCGTCGTCTGTAGTTTGCTCAATTACTTAAAGTAAGTAGAGCGCACAAGAGTTATCAACACTGAAAAATCATTAAAAAACAACACATATTTACATACACAAACTGCTCAACTTGAATAGAATTTTTAATTAATTTTCAACTTACGCTTTAGGAAAAAAAGGCTTTCAACTTACGCATTTCTTGTTATCAAATCCGTATTTCTTACGCACTTCTGCACATTATAATTTTTTCCAATGTCTTTAATGTTGAGGTTTCCAAAGTTTTTGCGAATACGCAGCAGCACCCGGCGGCTGATAATTAACAGGAAATCCGGAACAAACCTGTTTGCTTTTTCCTTCAAATCCACCCCGTCATTTTTATTGACATCAAAAAGTGAAATTTTTTGTTTCTCTGATGTGGAGAAGAGCAGTGAGGGATGGATTATTCTGCCACCCTACGGTTTTCTGTTTTTTACAGCTATACAGCAATAATTTTCAATTATTTCCTAACATTTGGAATTCTGGAATTTCCCCTGAACCCCTTGATGAATTTCTGGGTGCAGTACTCCCTAGTCATAAAAATGAAGATGTCAAGGCCCCACTGATGATGCATGTTCAATTTATTCTAGCATTAAACCCTTGAGATAGCATTGAACTCGGGATGGCGTAATTTTGTAGTCGGGTTTTAGCAAAACCCTAAATATCCCGCTTTAAGATCCATCATTTTCCCTCAGGCCCCGCCGTTCAGGATATCCCTAAATCTGATTTTTAAGGTGCAAATCATTCAGCCCGTATGACGTTAGTCTTCCCGACTAGAATTTTTAAAAAAACAATCAGAATAATTATAATTATTTTGTTGTAACTTTCACACACATTTGTTTCCATATTTTTTTATAATACTCACCCATTCCATGTTGGGCATTAGCCTTGGAGGAGTCCTTTTTACAAATTTAACTATTTTGTCATCATCGTCGTCTTCTTCGATGACTTCGGTGGAAGACGATTTGGATGTTCCTTTGGTGGTGGATGCCTCACATGATGACCCGGGCCCCGTGTCGGACTAGGCGTTAAACATTCCTGGGGTAGGGCGGGCAGTATCCTTTCTTGGGGCTTGTCCCTTTGGCTTCTTTTTGGCCACGTTCTTTGCTACTTAATTTAAAAATTAAAATTGATTGCATTTAAAATTAAAATTCAATCAAAATGTTCATTAAATTAACTTGCCGTTACCATAACGAGTCACGAACGAGTGACGTGGTATTCTTGAAGAATGTTTGTTTCCCTGTTCACACATACAATAACTTTATCAAGCGTACCGTTTTCTAAGTCCAAAACATATATTTCCTTGAGCTGGCCAACACATCCCTTCAGTGTTCTTTTCTTTTCACGTGTACAGGCAAGGCAGCAGAGTTACTGTTTCTTTTCCAATTGGATGACAATTATCCATTCTGATTCTGACAGTGCATTCGTAAGCCGCACAATAAATTAGTCTAAGGTGTGTCTCAAAGTGCAGTAGTTTTAAATATTATAAAATAAGCGTATTCGTAGATGCTTTTGGATTGGTTCCTATGAAATCTATTAAAACACATGCTAACTTGTCAATTAAAAAAGATCTCTTGAATGCAAATGATTGTGATACATAGTGAGAAGATTTAACGTATGTCCCGATTAGAGGTAAAACAAATTTAATCTAATTTTTGTAATCTGTGCATATAATTAAATTTTTTGAATGCGATTGTGAAATAAATATATGGTATGAATGCTTCAAATCATAAGTCAAATTATGTGTATAAAAAGTCAACACAAATTAAAAACATTTTAAAATTTTTATTCAAAATCTAAATTTTAATATTTAGGCGTAAATATCTTGCAATTCATAAAACAAAAATGAATAACTAACAATCAATAACAACCTTGAAAGACACGAAATAAAAGTACATATTTATATTACATATTACTATTACATATTACAAGTACAAATTACAAGTACGCATATTAACCATGTCGTCCTCCAGATTAGCATTACCATCGTCTGTGTCCAAAGCTTGGTAGCTTTCCAACATGGTAGTGTTCCCAGTCAAAAAGGCGCAATAAGAACCCAACACGACACGCAAAGGAGAAAATTGAGTAACTTCGACTTTGTCTTTAAAGGTATTCGCAAAAAAGATGTACCTGAACTTGTCAACGTTGCATGTTAAGTCCAATCGGTGCGAATCCACTGAGTACACGAGATGGCTTTTTCTCTTAAAACCTTTCCAAGAAGTGTTTCAAGAAAGTCAGATTTTGTTCACTCAATACACATTCTGGTGCAACACTCTTACATAGGTCACAAACAACACTTTTCACAAAATCCGTAATCGAAAGCATCAAATCATGAGAACATGATCAGCTGATTCCAAGTTGTTACCCCCAAGTCCAGGCTGCAGTCGACTAACATCAAAAAAATCAAAAGTGCTTGTCGAAAATTAACTGGACGTTTTCCAAAAAAAATTGTCGATTTTAAAATAAACATTGATGCAGGCTGAGGAGTTTGATGCAATGCTTGAACCTGCCAATGCAATTGAGGCTTGGCAACTCTACGATAAGACGAAAGGAAAAAAAGAGCAAAAGATAAACGAAATAGCAAAATCCTAGGAATAGGAATAAAATAAAATAAGAAATGTCGCTGTAAAAGAGGTATGGTATGCAAATTATGGAGGATATCCTTGTTGAAATCCAGCTGTATGGCAAGTCCTAACAACAGTTTCAGTTTAAACAGTTCAGTTTCAGTTTCAAGCTGCCGAAATCGCAGCGTTGTGCATTCGTAAGTAAAAGGCACTAGTTTGATTTAAATTGGAGTCGTTTCTGGCGTCCTGTATAATTACCGTAGTAGCGGTGGTTCAAGACGAAGTTAAAACTGAAGGTATTGTTGATAGTACTGCTGCTAGAAAAAGTAGGGTAAAAACTGGGGAAGATTTAGATTCCTCTGCAACTGGAGGAAATCGTGTAGGTAGAACTGTTGGTGGTGGAAATTATACTTTTGTTAGAGGCAAAGGTGGGGTGAAATCTGGCGAGAACAGGTATTCCCTTGCTGCTGGAGGAAAAGGGAGCTGCTGGTTGTTGAAAAGTTGGGAAATTTTCAAAGGATTGATGAAGGTTGTAGTGGTGGAAGCAGCAGACCCAGACAGGCAAGGTTTTAGACAGAAGTGGAAAACAGTATCCGTGCACACAATACGGTAAGATTTTAGTGCTCATTGACGTTGAAGGGACTAATGATCAAGAATCAACCATTGTCAACAACAACGTTACACATGTAACAGTCCATTTCAATTCGAAGAAATGCAACTTTACGACGTCCAACAAAATTACAAAATCAAAGCCTTGATAAAAGAATTATAATACCTGAGGCCCATCCATTCAAGTCAGTGTCATAATTATACACTACTTGTTCCCATGATTTAATTTCTCTGGTTGCTTTCAAAACAACCCGAGGTTGATTTTGTTGGTCAAACCACTAGTTTAATTTGGAATTTGCATTTCTCTTGCAAAGATGGTTTACTAGTTTAACTGAAATAAATTAAAAATAAATATACGTACCCAAGCCTCCATTCTCACTGACATCAATAATCAAACCGCGATCTCTGTCCAGCCAAGCGTAATAATGGGTTCTTTGGTCATCAGCCAAGGCCCCGTGGAGCGGAGCTTTTCTATTCATTTTCATGAATCATGCAACTGGCAACGGCTGCTCTTCCTACGTGCTTAAAGTGTCTGTACTTGGGCACCAAAAGGACTTCAAACCCATCTTGAAATGATCGATTTGCACAGTTTAGTATACCGCACTTTAAATTACGCAGCACGTTTTGAGCGTATCTTATATTGACATTGAGATAAGCAGTTTCCCGTCTTTTCACAATCAGTCTCCCAATTTCTTTCCGTTCTGTTTGCTGCATTAGTAATGTCGTAACCAACATAACAGTAGCAAATAAAATTTTATGTTCAAATGTAAAATAACCATAAAATGGAAAATGTAAATTTCAGTCTTACTCTTCTTCAAGGCAAGTCCTTCTTTCGGCAATCTGACTAAATACTACTGGATAAACATGTTTTTGGCACTTGTATTATGAAGTCCAGGCATTTTATAAAACCATTCAATAATTAAAACCACTTGAATTACTAAATAAATACTCTACAATACAACCAAATACAGATTAAGTCAAAATACAAAAACAACACAACAGCCAAATCCGCTGCAAATGTTTCCAGTGTGGGGCGCTATGAAAAATGTGTTATGCATATGATTCTGAAATTAAACAATACTTTATATGTATGTAGGGTCACTTATGTGTGTGCAGTGAACAAAGCCCAACCATCTTTTTTGCATGCATTTTAAATGCACACAATGCATTTCTTTCGCAAAAGTGTGTTTCTGTAGTGCTTTTTAACTGCCTTTACTTTAACACACGGCCGTTTTTAATATAAATTTTGCTTATACTTGACTGGGAGCATTTGGCCCAACTTTCAGATCTACACAAATCTCAAAGTGTAGATCTTCGAGCGTTTGTGGATGACTCCTGCACACAAACGTCTTTTTTTACAAGAATATGTATTCTCTCCTGTATGGCTGTGAAGGTGCTGCTTTAAACCAGTAGACAATCCGAAAAATTGATTACAAATACCACATTGAAATGGCTTTTGAGTAAATGCCTTTTCACACTAATTGCATTTGAACTTTTTTATTCCAGTATGGAGCAGTTCATGTTTTCTAAGATCACCTTGATTAGAAAAGGTCAAACTTTACATGAGGCCAGTATGAGATAAATAAATGAAATAAGTATAGACTTGAAAAATGACAATTATCATGATATATGTCTTTGTCAGTTCATTATGTAATTATCAATTCTTAAATAATTGTAGCTGTTATAAATTAGGTTTAGAATATGTGAACGTCTGTAGTTAGTTCATTATTTAGTACTTGTGTGCTTTTGTGTACTTAAACCATCACCAGACAATTAATTATTTAGTTGCATAAACTACCGGAAAATCTCAAATAAATATTAGTAAACATCGGTACAACAAAGAAACTAAGATAACACATATCCTTTCACAGTGACATGCACAACGCAATTTCCATGCCGGGGGTGTAATTGAATTTTTAATGAATATACTATATTTATTTTTTACTAAATCATTACTTTCAAAGTTGTGTTATGAAATATGATTTTTTACACAGTTACAACTGTAAATTAATTGACTGCAATAGGGGAAAATATATTATGCATACATAATTTAAAGAGACAACAAAGTCAAATTAAACTATTTATTCGAAAAGTACAAACGAAAAGAACTAACTAATTACAAAGAAAATATAACATCCATACCGCATTTATATAAGTAAAAAACATGTTTTGTTCATGAAGCAACACAAAATCCTTATCGAAATGATCCATGTTCTTATATATTATATTCGAAACTAATAGGAATTTTATTTAGAACTTTCTATTGATAGATGTTCCATTTTGATCCCGAATCCTTAATTTGGTCTCCGGAAAGGCGTGTTCAGCCCGAATACGGTGACACGTTTAAACAAGTATCATCCTTTACCGAGGCCGAAACATCAACATTTTCAACAACATCTCCATCAACATTTGATGGAGGTCAATTCGATGATCTATACATGTTCTTACTAAAGTTCGAACCTGTAGCTTGTGCCTACCACTGGTTAGAAGCAATGAAAATTGCAGTTCTCCCGACTCGTTAAATATTAAGGCACAAAAGTGTAGGTTTTCATAAATAGCGCTGCAGCAACAGCTGCGGGTATGGCTTCTACCATTGTGGTTTCACCAGCACCCTCTGCCACTACATGGGCACTGGTGACGGATCAACTGTAATGAGCATTCAGGACAGTTGTGAAACAAAGAAATCGCAGAGATATATTCAATGTACGCCGACAACTGATAAAAAAGTCGTGTGAAGATTTTATCTATGCCGTGAAAGACGTAATAAATGTCTTTGATCCTATAATTAAGGAGAAAGATCAAAAGAATTACGATACGTAAAATAAGAAGCAATTGCATTAAGAAAATAAATCCATTGTCACCCAAAACCATTGCTTAATTGCTGCTCGTAAATTGGCAGAAACACAGTACGTGATTGACCATGTTGATCATGCAGGAACGGTGAATCTAACAACTTAAGCATATTAGTAAAAGGTCTTGACCTCTTCTTAAATGTAACAGCCTTCTCGTTTGTTTGTTTGTCAAGGTACTCTCAGGTACATTATTAGTTTCCCTGCGTGAAATACCAGTTACTTGATTGTGTAATCCTTGAGTGCTGAGATCCTCTCTGTCCATGTAAACTTCTATAAAAGTATCTTCCCTGACTATGGAGCTTGATATCTGGCTAAGCAACATGTGCACCTCTTCCACGTCCTCGTCTTCCGCTACGATACACAAAATTCCAGAAGATTACCCAAATTCCCCCACGTATTATTTGGGAACTATGTGTGTGTTGTCGGTTTCTTCCCAACTTAGTTTCCTTAAATTCTGCCGATTTTTTAGCTATCTGCTTTCCTTCAAACTTGATGGAACCATTGTCAATCTTTTAAAGGATAGATTTATTATACACTGACTGTGCCAGCGCAGCGTGGAGAACAAAGCAAAAACAAGAGAAATGTAGCAAGGCTTTTTTCTTGTTTGGCTGATGGGAGGAGGAGGAGCATCAGCATTTGCGTTGCGTTTTATCTATTTTTTACTATTTTTGTATACATTTTCACGTATTTTTGTTGTATTTCTTGTAGCATGCTTGTTCTGGAATGTTCATTGATCTTTTTTCGTGTGTTCAAGTGAGAAGAGCAAGTGTGGAATTGGTAGAGAGAATTAGTGTGTGTTATGTTAGTGTGTGAAGTTATGTGTGTGAATGGACAAGTAGTTTTTGAAACTTTAGGGAGTTGGGAGTATTGTTGTTGGAGTTTTTGGTACATTATGTTTTACCAGTTGGAGTATTTTTGAATTGTAAACTTTGATGTAAACCCGAGCATTGTTACTGATGGTACATCTATTGGTGGTGACCCATTTGATTTTCTCCATTCTGGTTTTGCTTCTGTTGCTTTTGTATTCTAGGTTGTTTCTCTGTTGAGATTCCTCCGTTATTAACGGGTCGTTCTTTAGGAAATCATCTTGAACACTAATTAAACTGGTTAATACTACACTTAGTAACTTTTAAACAGGAGCTCTGAATGGGATGGAGGTGATTTCCTAACTAAGGTGCAAATGCTTTTATATTCTAGAGTAACAAACAACTACAAAATTATTGTTGTGGATAAAAGTATCATATCCTATAAATTTCTTCATCGCTATCAAGTAAAACAAAAAATAATAAGATGATAAAAATAAAAAGTCATTTATGTGTCTTTTCTGGTAACTTGATTTAACAAGTTTTTTAACACTTTTATTATCTCATCACTCACTTTTCATTGTTTTCTTGTAGAACTTCTTTCTTTTACATGTAAATCGTGCTTGTCGTCGGCAAGTCAAACGATCATGCGCGGACAATTGAAACTGATTTTTTTGTGTAAACTAAACCCCACATTAGAAAGTCAGCAGGCTGTGTTCTTGGTTGAGTTTTTATTGTATCAATTTGGTTTTTTTAGTGATCTAGCCGCTAGCAATGTATTACTAAATAATACTCATAATCAACAATCTGTGAAATGTAACGATTGATATAGGATACTACATGTGTGTTTATTCTATTTCCTATGAGGTTGTGGTACGGCAAATAAGATTTCAAAAATAATAATAAAAAATACTTTTTGTCATTTCTACAATATTTCGAATAGTTCGAAATATTCTCAATATCCCATCACTTGTAAATTATAGAATCAAAAATGTGTAGTATTCGGTAACTTGGAAGCAAGCGTGGAAGTTGATTAGGTAATAATTTGTAAAATATATTTTCTTAGTTAACTTCAACATTCGTAATCTTGAAATATGATTTGGCTTTCTCATTATCACTAATTAGCATCTTAAACATTGAACAATAGTTTTGCAACAAAATATATAAATACATTTATATCAAGATAAGTATAATTAGAACTAAATTTATTACTCATGTTTACCCTCATATCTAATGTTCATGTCAGCTTTCGTTTTCCCTTCCTTCTCTTAAACTTAAATGGACTTTTGTTTTAGTGGAAAATTAACTTGTTTTTTGAAATAACGAGCATTTATCAACCGACTTTTACTGCTGATTGATCCGAATTTTTGCACTCTACAACTCTACAACGCCTGTACTTTCTATGTGCTGTGGCCTTCCTTGTCTTTGCCTGTAGTTACTTGGAATTTACGTTATCGTAATTTGTTCCGTCCTGTTGCTCACTGCCTTAACGGAGATATGTCTAACTGGAAGTATAGTTGCTTGGAGTGAACCCTTGGAGAGACTTAACGCATGATTGTGCTTCATGACATAACTTCCCAGATTCATAGGACTCCTTTATCTTGTTACCAGTCTTTTCCGATATCATTTCAACAACAGAATCAACAACAACATCCCCGCACATATAATATATTATTTCTAAAGACCAAGTCATGTCAATAATAATTCACCCCGGAACTACTATTGATTTTTGTCCTGTGGCTGTGGCTGTCGCTTACTATGATTGTGGAATTTCCTGGATCACCTTATGAACACATTATTCTACAAATTTCCATTTCCTATCCCTTGATTTTCCTTCTTTGTTTTTCCTCAAATTCTTTTCCTGATACTTATTATAGCTGACGATTCTAAAAAAATTATGTTTGTAAATGATTCTATTTTAGTATAATCTTTTATGTACAAAAATGGAATTTAGGCTTTTTAGAGAGAAAGTATGTAACTGTAATAGAGTATTGTGTGATTTGTATTTGAATATATTATGGTATGAATACTTCTAAGAAGTGCTATATATTCCTCCTTACGCATACTGCCTTTTCTACAAACTCACTTCCTGTTCTCCTTCTAATCTCCTTTATAAAGAGCATGAATGCTAATAAACTCCTCAGTAGAGTATAGACATTCAAGATGTAAACCTACTTGCTGTCTTTGTTACCATACGTGCAATATCATGAAAAGTGTCATCATAGCAATAATATAACATATATCCCATAAAATGGGCTATCTAAATATGCTTTATTAATTACTCTTCATTTCATTTTCCTGCTTGTTTCATTCGCTGCATGTTTTTTATCACCTTTTCCAAATTTTAAAAAAATTCCTGAAACGCTATATACGTTTTTATTTTTCCCCTACTTATTTAACAACTATACCTCAATTTTAAAAAAATACCCAGAGTTTTCCTTAAAGGTGACTACACACAACTCGTCCAGTCGTCGCGTTGCTCGCGTCTTCCTCTGTCTCTTGACAACCGTTCTTTCTCAACTACCACGGAACCAAACCAACGACAAAGAAATACTTTAAACCGTATGGCGAATGGTCAGATCACCAAATGTAAGGGACCTCCTCAGTCTAGGAATGGTTCCACCGGCCGGTTAGAAAAAATAGCTCGTACCACATCACCGCTAACCGTTTTCACTGTTGAAGGGCTTCCGGAGAGGCCAGCAACGCTGTCAAGCGTTCCTATTGTTTAAGGACCTCGTGAAGAGGCTTTTCGAGCCAGAGGATCGATTTCAAACTTCCAGACCTTCTTGAAGGTTAAGCAGAACTCAAAAATTTCCACAGTAATTGGAGCATAATTCGCATTCATCTTCTTTTTCCTATTCACCTCTTTCTTCCATTTCTCCTGATCTTTCACCTACTCTTTCTAGTTTGTTGATGTAAATTTTGTACATTTTTGCAAATTTTCGGATGTTGGGTTTTCGAGTTACTAGGGGACCAAACCCCGTGAAGAAAGGGGCATGAAGGTGTCTACGTCACAACATTTCATTTCGGCCTGCTTTTTAAGGAGGGCCAGGGCGAGGCCGAAACGCAGAACCCAGAGAAATTATAAAACTCAAATACATTTCGTCAAAAAGTGGAAAATGTCGTCGATGTAAATAAAAAGCTGGTCATATAACATTACGTCGAACAGGTTTTTCATTAGGCATGAAAATACCGCCATGGACTCATCAGCCCGTGGATATTTACTATCCATTCCCCTTTCTCTTAAATTAAAGGAAATCCATCGTGTATAAGGTTTACACTCTCCCCTTACAAAACAAAATGTTATAACACTTTTACCGAAAGAAATTGACTCGCGTTGAAAGAATTTAAATAGGATGGCAAAGAATTGAATTGAAAGTTTTTCTGTGTATTCACCCACCGAACACACATGAACACACATGAACACACAGACACACATATTAAAAATAATTTCAAATACAATAAGTAATATTCTACTTTGCTAACTCGCACTGCCAACACCCCTCATGAATCCTTTCGGAGAAAACCCGCTTCCTCAGCGTCAACAGAATTCCTTGCCATGCAAGCCATGCTTCACAAAAGCCTTACCACGGTACACTTTACAAAACTGCACAAAAAATGAATGCCCGAATTTTACCCTATTTCAACGGTAATAATAATAGAACGGTAAAATAAGACGGAACTGTTCTTTGTGGAAGTGGGACGTGAGATTAGAAAATACATTGATGGTATTACCATTCAAAGCAGTGTGGAATTGGTGGCATAACAAAGTAAACGTTATGAATGATAAGCCCAGATTTCAGATAGCAGGGTTTTAGATATAATTGGAAAACAGGATGCAACTTGCCATTGAAGGCAGAAAATATCCCTGCACACGATGCGGTAAAGATTTAATATCGACTTTACAAATCGAATCACCATTCCAAAAAGCAGCATCATATCATCGTGATAAGGGCTTTATCATGACTTTGCAGGGCTTGTCTCCGCATAAGCGCTCATGTTTGTCCTGGAAGGGTCTCCTTATATCAAGGCATCAAGGTGCCATCAACATCAACAAGGGGATTACTAAGGAAATCTGTTCGTCTGCTAATATTGCAACAAGGGATTTAACCGAAAGGATTTCATGAAAATGTTTTAACACTTCATTAAAAACAAGTTTAAGCTTGAGTGAAATTGGTCAAATCAATTGATGTATTTGCATAATTCCTTTGAATTCAAAATAAAAACTCTTGCTTGTAGCATTTAGCAAGGTTAGCCTAATTCATAACAACAGTCTTACAAAAAAATTTGGTCTTTTGTGTCATTTTTTAAACAATCAAATTTGTAATGGAATACAATTGTAAACCACTATAGTTTTAAATCATTATTCTTCCAATTTTATGTTTTGTGCCTTGTTTTTTATGAACCTACTTTGCTCTAATGCTTATTATTAATGGAAGCTGCCTTCTCGTTTACAATTAAAGTTTTTCGCAACAAAACGAGAAGAATGATTTTATTATTAAACATCATGTATTAAATTTAGTTTTTATTCATCCTCTCGGTCAAACTTACAGTTATTTTAATGTAATTTACTCTACTACTTGAGATCGCTTGTACTCACATAATCTACTTTGCCAGGTAGACCCCTTACCACTTTACCCACATCGCCAGATAGACCGCTTACCACAATTACCCACTTGTCGCAATGTCCACTTAGAAAAAATATGTGGGCAGCGACTCACAGTGTCTCAGGTCGATTTAACTCTGCCTGTATATTGTCCATTGTCGTTAGAAGTTAGATTAATAATATCTTCTATCGACACACCTGCACTATTCAAGGGGCATTTCATTGGCCTGTATTATAATATTAATGCACAGAAATTTAAAAATCAAGATTCTTCTTGGAAGAAGTAGGAGAGGGGTTGCTCAAATTCTTTGAAGCAAGCTATACAGAATTGAGCTTGATTGTGAGGATAGGCAGTTACAGTATAACAAAAAATATTTCGTCGATAGCGCGCGTCAATGTTCAGTGGCGCTTTTTAGCGCGGTATTAACCTTTGTGTAAAAAACGTAAACACCAGTTTGTTGACAAAATTTTGGAGTTGAGATTGCCATCACCAGATTAGTGCAAATATGTAGTGATCCCATTAAGGAGTCGTGTTTTTCGAAGACGCCAAAATTTTATACCAAAAAATACTTCGGCATTTTTTAATTAAGGTTAGTTAATTGAAGTTTAAATTATCATAAAATTGAATAAAAATGTATTCCACATATTTTTCTATTTGAAATAGTAAAAATTAGTTGTTAAAAACAAAGTTTATGTTGTCTAGTGCTACGATGAAGAGGAACTTTCATGTTACCTCGCTTGGCGTCCGTGACCTGGTGGTGAACGCCTGGGAGGACAAGGAAAATGGACAACAATCATGCACTGCGTTGTCCAAGAGGTTCAACTTACCTCGAACAACTGTTCAAAGCATCATTAAAAGGTATCAAGAGACAGGAAGCATTGCAGATAAGAAGGGGAGAGGACGCAAGCCAACCTTTACTGCTCGAGAAACCCGGGAAATCGTTCGAAAAGCCAAGCAGGATCCATTTCTCAGCGCACCGAAACTGCAAAAAATTATTGAGGAAGATTATTCCAAAGTTGTAAGCAGCCAAACTGTCCGGAATGTCATTCATCAAGAGGGATTAAGAGCCAGAGTACCAAGGAAGAAACCACTGATCTCCAAGATCAACAAGAAGAAGCGGCTTCAGTTTGCACGGAGGCATGCAAATAGGCCCATGGATTACTGGAAGCGTGTTTTATGGTCAGATGAGACCAAAATTAACCTATTTGGCTCTGATGGATGCAGAAAAGTGTGGCGGAAACCAGGAGAAGCTTTGAAGCCCAGGAACATCATGCCTACCGTGAAGCATGGAGGTGGGTCCATAATGGTGTGGGGGTCAATGAGTCATGCAGGAGTAGGAACTCTTGACTTCATCGATACGAAGATGAATGCCGACGTGTACACAAGCTTGTTGGACAAGAACCTGAAGCCATCTGTGCTTAAATTGGGATTGGGGCGCCGTTACATCTTTCAACAAGATAACGACCCCAAGCATTCATCGCGAAAGGCCAAGGATTTCTTCAAATCCCGCAAGATTGACGTGTTGGAATGGCCACCCCAGTCGCCCGACTTGAATCCCATAGAACATCTTTGGGATATTTTGAAGAGGGAAGTGCACAAGGTCAACTCCAGCAGCATCCCCAATCTGAAGGCCCGGGTTCGAGAGGTATGGGAAAATATTTCCCCCGACATCAC
>JAQFXM010000469.1:0-49678 GCA_034693345.1 Entomobrya multifasciata | reverse complement strand
ATTTTCAAAACATAAAAAAAACAAAGGTATAGAGCGTACGTTATGAGAAGCTTGTAACACTGTTTAGATACATTGGAGATTATGATGATTTTCCTCACGTACTGCAAGGTAACAGTTAAATATTGCAGAGATAGATTCCAAACAAAATGGCAAAGCGCATCATTTTGACACACGTTTGATGCATAAATAGCAGGATCTATATGAAGATCTATATGCATAATGTAGTCTAAAGACAGCATTTGTTCTACAAATATAGAATATCTAATATTTGTCTTCTAGAATTTAGAACTTCTATAACTATCGTTCAAGCCGTGTCACGTAGTAGTATATAGCGCTCGTGTTTCCAATAAAGGCCAACGGTTAAGCCTAAGCTATGTACAATTACTGGAAATCGACCCTTTATACGAAATGAATCGATGCTATTGAGTATAAACGTTTATTATGGATAGAATCATTAAAATTGTGATACGAATTGCAAGATTGTTCCATAATTCCATCATAACTGGTTTAATGTTTGAAACGCTAAACGAATCGTAATTTATTAAATGATTTTAGAATAAACATTTAAAAAATGGAGAAAAAATTTGGTGTGTCACTACTGTATATTATAAGCTTTTAAAATTTCAATTTCAAGTCATAAATTCATCACCAACCGATTTTACAACGTGTATCAGGATTCGAAACCTGTTCCATTCAGCTTACAGATATGCATTTTTTATATAATATTCCATACTGGCGTGTCATGCGTGGAGTGTTTTGTCGTTGTTTAATAAAGTCAAACAAGAAAAACCTCCCACTTTCCCCCGAAAGAAACTCTTCACTTCATTTACCGATTCTTCCTTTTTTGTACTTTGCCTTTTAGGATTGATGTGTTTTGACTGTTGCCACTTTTGGGTCAACCCTATTATAGTTCTTTTTGTGTGATGGGACATGGAATCTGCACACAAACAACTATCGTAATCGTAAACTGTAGGTTGGCACACAGCATACATAATAGGCGTCTGTTCTTTGGCACGACAGACAACCGACTAACAGGACGTATGACCAGATGCTCAGTCCCTGTTATTTACAATTTGCAAAGAAGCAAAGGAAAACAGTTCCGAAGAAGCTTTCTTTTCGTGGTAGTTTATTATCTAAGTGCTCTGAAATAGGTCTTCCCATAACTGTCGGTGTTATACATAAAAGTAAGAGGGCATTTATCAGTGTCATTCCAACCATTAATTTGTCAAACCTTACGGTCACAAACGACGTGAATGAGGACGCAGCATTTTGCGTTTTAATAGCGGTGTATTTTTTCACTTTTTGCCACAAACAAGTACTTTATCTACGCATAACTAATTGCAAGATTCTGATAAAATATGTTTGGCAACTACCCATTTAATCTAAATATTAGTGTGTTACATAAGCATTGTCTATGAATTGTAAATGTGGGTAAGCAAAGTAGTCTCAAGAGGAATGACTTGGTGATATAGTGTAGTCAACATTTAGGAATATAATTCAAACACAATGTCATTAGGAGACTATGGATAAAGGAGTGGAGACTAACACCTCCTGAAAAATTTATCATAACACAAACAAGTCAAAAGCACGAAACTGTCATGTCATTTATCAAAATAAGCACGAAAGTAGTACAACAGGTGAAGCTTAAATAACAAAAGGGTTTATATCCTAATCATATCATCGTATTCTATCCTGTTAAAACTACTTGCTGTCTTCTTGACTTCCGGTAGAAAAGTTGATTGATTAGCCATCCCATTCTAAACCTTGTATATGCATCATGCATTACTCAATCATCTATGCTAACATGAAGCCTTTTTATTAAACTAGTGTGCATATTGTTATTTTTACACGTCTTCTAATGTGGATTTCCGTCACTTTCTCTGTGTTGTGTTGGAGTATTTAAGCCATAAAAATTCCCTTCGGTGTGATCTCGTTTCCTGATGTGTCAAGATGAACAGCTTACATGGATGCCAAATATTATTATAGTTTATGTAATCTTGTTGATGCAAGAGTAATTATATTCATATTCGTACACAATGAATGATTTTTTTCGTAATAATATGCATATTTGTCAAATAAATCCCCTTAAGGATGATATATCTGATGCATACATTATATTAGGCATAGCGCATACAAAAATACGAATACACAAACACAAGTACATGTAGCCACATACAACATTATCCAGAATGACAATTTACGCAATTTCAAGCCTTATATCTTTATAAATCAAAGAGGACTGCAGAAAAGCAAAAGTTCAGTTTCAAATTTTGATAAAAAAAGAAATTTACATATAATATTCGTATATGTATGTACGTGTGCTTTACAAAATATTAAGTATAGAGTTCACTAGGCGTGTCAAATTCTTGGTGAATCCACTCTTTAACAATCATAATAAATAACCTTGCCAATGTGGCATCCGACAAAATCCAATTTGATTAATGATTAACTCGAAATCTCTCCCATTTGAACAGAAGCTATCACTTTGAAGTATATACACATACATTCTCCACAGTGAAAGGAAATCGTGTGTGTATTGCTGAATAATGCAGGAAGACACATTGGAAATCTCATAATATAACACATAATATGTGTATTAAAGGAAAGAGAAAATGCCACATCACTTCGCAAGTAAATTTTCATACAATTATTTAATATTCCATATTGATGTGAAGTTGGGATGAGTGTTTTCGTAATTCGCTTTTCCAGAGAAATATTAATGACTGTGGGGAAAGGTTAGATCCGTGGTCCGTGACATTAGAAATGAAGTTTCCACATTTCCTTCTGCTAATATTGAGTTTCAGAGTCCCTCTATAGCATAGTCACCACGGTCTTTTAATTGTCTGAACTATTATGCACCAATCGATCATAATGATTTAAATGATATGGATTTTTCATAATTTAGATCTTGATCCGTTTTAAGTAAGTAGGCTTCTTTCAAGTTAACATGCATAACTTAATAGACATACCCATTTTATCTTTAGAAGAAATTTTGCTTTTATTTTCCTAATTTAGGGATATTTACATAATCTATTTAATGAGTTATAAACATGGAATGCATAACTCGATTACTAATTTTGTGTAAACAGAAGAACCTGCTCGAGAGTCATTTTAAAATAAGCTAATTTTGGCAAGTAGAAAACATCATTACAACTTGCAATAAACGCAATTATCTTAAAAGGTTTCAGTTGTTTACCTTATTAATCTCATCTCCCAAAAAGTTTTAATTTTAAGCACTTTTATAAATCATTTTCCTAACCTCAAGATCTTCCCTTTGTTTTCTTTAGAATACCACTATAAAACGTTTATATTGAACGTAAGAAATGAAACGCCAAATTATAATACTACTTTAGTCCACAACGGTTCATGGTTAGGTAAGAAACGATGAAACCAACGACGTGGATTATTCCTGCAAAAAGCGTATCAAATTATTATTTTTGTTTTCGTTCTTACTATTTATCCCAATATTGAACTTGTAATGTTAAGCTATACTTCAGCAACAAAAATATAAAATATATAAAATGTTAAAAGTTACTCTTTTGATAAAATAATATACAGGTATTGAATTGACTTGTTGAAAAAATTGTTTTCTTAGGAAAGAGAAATGTTGTAAATATCGAAGACTGCTTCTTTTATTGTTATTGTTTCCCCAAGCTTACACGTCTGTTTTTCTTATCTATACCTCCATTAGACACATCTTATCTTTTTCCCCACAACTTTTCTTTTATTTTCACTTACAGCAACAGGAAAACAACAATGTGGTGGCGCAAAAAGAAAATGAGAATTAGCAACAAGCAAACAAAAGAAAATATACAGACGATTCTCGGATATATAGTGCGATATACACAAGAATATGCCAATGGAGTGCTGGCAACACCGTGATTTAGATTAATTCCCAAACTCCCTCTATTTTCTTTTTTACACTTTCTCCCGTGAAGCAGGCCAAGTCAAGTTCTTTTTCTCCTAATTCGCTTCTTATACTTTTCCTACACTTGTTCGTACTCCTATTTCTTTTCCCATTCTTTGAGAATGCTTTACACGGCCAAATCCTCAAGAAAAACTTCACCCGTCTTAATTCCGCTTTTCTTGTCTTGTTATTCTAAAAACTTGGTCCATTGGATTACATTTCAGCAAGCAGGATGGAACAATAAATGAAAATACATTTGTGTTTGTCGAGAAAATACTAAACTACCAAGTGAAAACTCACTGATGTGATGATGAGTTTGTCCTGCTTACTTTTCCCTCTGATTTCATTACTTCCACATAATAGAACCAATAGCCACACACATACACATAGCCACAGCCAGTTATACAGATATACGCATGTCAGTAGACTTGACTGCTTTCATACATGTAGCTAGACATTAAATGATTTCATCTTCATGATCGGATATCCAACTTATCAATTTGTTCGTGTGAACTGAAAATGTTTGATGGCGACATTTTGACAGCTGAAAGTGGTAAAACACATTTCACCTCCAAAAGGATTAGTTGAGAAAGAAAGCAAAAACAAATTACTGACTGATTTTGATGTTAATTTTAGTAAACTTGTTTTTACTAACACGATTCACGTTAAATTCCTAGTTGATTACGATGACATACGCTTACAATAATCCTTTCCAATTTTCGATGCTAAAAAGTTCCAATTTCCAATGCTCTACAAAAACATAAAACGAAACGAATGCCATTCTTTATGTCATTATCCATTGTAGAATTTAACACAACGAAAAACTTTTATTATGTTTGAAGCAGTGATCTGATCGCTGGTTTGAAGGGTGAAAAAGGCCCCTGAGCTTATAGAACTGACTATCTGCTACACCCTCCAGACAGAAATATGATACACATACTAGATATTTACCCGATGTGTCATGTGAGACCACAAATTTGAAGGATATTTTAAAATTGTTTTATTTGTTTTTCCCCAAATGTGACCAAGAATTTTCGAATTAAACCAAGGGTGAAACGTGCTCCGTATAATTGTGATTTAAAACCTTGTGGCCTATTTTGTAAGTGGAAAGTTTGGGCATTGCATTTTGTTTCTTCGATGATGAGATCACGTTTCCACAATTTAATCAAACGTTAATTTGTTCTGTTTGTCTGTTTATTGACCAGAAAATATACTTTGTAATACGAACTTCACTATTTACTCCAATAAAATGGAAAAAATCTGTCAAGCCTGTGCATTATTTTACACCATTAAACTTATTTTATAGCAAACAATTCAAATATTGTTCTGATTCTTTAGATTTACAACAAATTTCGTAATCGCGACAGGGGATCCATGAGACATGACATCGTTTGTCTGTGTTGTAAAAATTTAATTTGCAATCAACCTGAAAACATTGTCTGTACCTTTTACACTTGAAAGGAGTACGAACAAAAGGAGCAGTGTAGTACACAAGTGTTTTGGCAGGTGATTAGTGACTCACTCAGTTCGTTTCGGTAGGAGAGATGTGGTGTTTAATAATGCTTGTGTCACAAAACTCAAGTAGTTTCGTTCTTTATAGTATCTGCTACATGTGTACAAGTGTGTCAAATGAAACTTATAAATGTACATACAAGAGCACCTACGCAGCCACACATCCCCTTTTCTCTATGAAACTCAATTTTTCAAACAAAATCTTTCTCTTTGATACCTCTTTTCTTTCTTTTTTCATTGCATGAGTTTTATGTGTGCTATTACATGCATTGCACACTTATATATCCCATTCCCTTTTTCAGCTTGTCCGTTTCATTTCTCAAAATGGAATGAAATTCTATGAGAACGCTGACATTTAGTTAAGATTTATGCATTCCATCCATCTCCCAAAAGCTAAAAATTCTTTTGCTTCCCCTGCTGCTGAGCTGCTGACGTTGGTCCTTGAGAATGAGCTTGGTATGTTACATATCATATCACTATCACAAAGTATATGAACTGACTTCATTGTCTTTGCGAAATATGTGGAGAAAAGAAAATGTAAAAAGTGCGCCTCTAGCGTTTCTTCGTGTATGATGTATTTTTATCGTCTTATATCATCATTTTTTATGTTGTAGATAGACTGCATAAAAAAGGCAACTAAAAATCTAAAATATATATACTACCCGCCGACCAAATAGCATAGGTAACATCTGGATTTTGCTGCTGATTTGAATTTTGGAACTGTCAACAGCGGTTGAGAAGGAGGTAGTAGTAGCAGCAGTACATCCTCTCTTTCTCTCCCTCTCTCAACAGAAAATCTTAAGAAAGTTGCAATAGTATTTTATATCGATATTATTTCTCTTCTGTCGCATGCACGTAATGCATAATATTTTATGTGGTTCCTTTTTCGCACTTTCTCCATCACACTACCATCAAACAAAGCAAGGAAATACAAATGGTTTCTTCACAGGCATAATCCAGCTATTTTGCTGGTACATATATATGATTTAGGGCTTCCGTGTGTGCTTAGTGTGTTTGCTAACTTTCATACAGCTTGTTGTAGTGTTTTCTCGAAAGTGTTCAGTCACAATCATATTATGAAGTAGTTTTGCTTTCTGCTACGGCTTAATGCTCACAACCTCAAGTTTTGTTTTTTTTAAAGAAAGAGATCGTTATTGTTGCAAGTTTACCGCAAATTGTAGCGTTAACAGCAAAAAATATAATTTTTTCCTGTATAGTACAGGCGGTAGATAACAACGGAAGAAGGGTAATTTGCTGACTGAGTAGTGGTATTAGTTGAACATAAAGTGTGTATATAGTGCTTGCTGAGCTTGAGGTTTCGGAAGTTTGTACCATTTGGATGTTATTGCAAGTGGAATATATGTATTATGTGCTATTTATTTTCTACTTTTCTCTCCGCAATTCATTCTTGAATAGACGCAGGCCTCGCAATATGACATCCAATAACGTTTACCCTCTTTAGAAAAGAAATACACGTTCTTATATGCATAAACATTATTGGTATGTACATATGATTTTTCTGTGTATCTACCAATTTACGCCTTGTTATTTGGAGAAAGTTATAATGTATGTATATGTAATGTGCTGTTATCAGAGAATATGTAGGCTAGAGAAAAGAAGGGATGATCATGCTACATAATACAAATATGTGTCCCAAAATATTGCTTACATTTGTCGAACAAGACAAAAGTTCGCAGTCATCACTCCTGACCAAAACTTATATGATTCGGGTCTTTTCTCGAAAACCGTGAAAACGAGTAAGGGAAGCTAATAATCTGTAGCACATGACAAATTGCACAGTTGAGGGCAAGACTTGACTCTATAAGGTGATAGGTTTGAGGGAAAATGATTGAGACATAAGTTTGCCTTCACTTGCCGTTTTAGGTTCAAATTGTTATTACTCGTCAGTTTCCTCCAAGCACGAACATCGTAACATACACATTACCATGTATATCCATCCATTCATATAAATTTTACATTGGGTATATACACGTATTTATACCTATATAGAGTTTGACTATGAAAGAATGCACTTATCCATTTTATGAATATACCTTTAGTCTACGTCAGTAGTGTCGGAAAAATCTACTAACAAAAACCTTACAATTTTCTCCTCGACATGAAGTGTTTCATCTTCCGAAATACACTATCCCAAAGCAATTTACAGCATTCCATCGTTTTTTACCCTCGGCAGCATACGGCATGCAAGTTTAGTCCATGTCTTCAGCTTTTTTTCTTATTTTTATGTCCTGAGAAGAAGCAAAAGAATATATAAGCTACAATGTTTCCTGTGTTTGAGTGTGTGTATAAGCATGTGTACCTCATTTCTGAAGCTTGGTTGAGAAATGGGAGAAGAATGGCATGCCAGTATGTGCCAGTGGCAGCTAGCAAGAGGAAGAAGAAGAAGTAGCATCTAGGCGGTAGTCTAAATAAATCTTGTTCAAAAACATATAAATTGCTTAACTTGTCTCAAGGCAATTTTTTCTTCTCTTTTGGATCTTCATCCGGATGGTCACCCACCCACCAGGAGCTCTACAATTTTCCCACATGGCCGTTTTACGAGAAAATCTATGAGGTTGCTTCCCTTTAGTCTTTTGCTAAATAAACGTGATAGCAATACCAAAATACATGAGAATATTGTATGTATAGTGCACGAGCTATAATAGTATTATAACAGTTTCAGTGATTGGACCTAAGGAGCAATTACTAGAACAAGTAAGCGTTATTTAATCGCAAGTAAAAATTTGGTTTAAATACACGAAGACACGGACAGGTAGTTTAAACTACTTCACTCACTCGGTTACCATTTGCCTAGTTGAAGATTACACATTGTTATTGTTATCGGTTAATTGTTCTTATTTGACTTGGAAATGCAAGAATTTGTTGGTTACGTTAAGCTAGCTTTATAAATATACCTCAGACTTTCTAGATGTGACATGCCTTTAGACGAAAGTTCTTTGTCTACAATATTAATTTCATACAACTTATGAAGCTTGAATGATATTTTATTGACAGGTCGCAATTTTTCATATTACGATCTAAAGACTTCACCTAAGCTGCACAGGCATGCATGTACAACGCTCGACTTTATAACTTGCATAAATGTCAAGAGTACATATTAGGTATGTCAACGAAGAAAGAATGCAGTAAACTTCAAAACATTGATGTTGATACCCGCGAAGAAATTTCAGCTACTTATGTGTACATAACATTATAACTATAACAAATAAAAGCATACTTTTATGGTGAGAGTTGGAAACTTTAATCTTGCGATATTACAGTGATCAGTGCACCAGCACTGATAGAATTTAGAAAGATTGCCTGAAAAAGTTTTCGTTCATGGAGGTATCAAGTTCATTGTAAGTTTTTGTATGGGTTTCACACATGTGTATTGAGTAGGTTTCACCAAAAACCGAATATTTCAAAGCACATTATGTAGCGTAAAACGCAAAAACGTAAATGCGGAAAGTCGTTATATTACACCCGTTATTACCTGAAAGAGGTAATGACACTGATATCTAAGTATTAGTAAGCTATTATGTATACGACTGTATGCATGTTTACGGTTTGTATTAACTAAAATAAACCCGCTGTAATAGCGACCATAACGACGTAGCTGAAACTGCGACGCATTACAATGACCATCAATGCAAATGTCCATGTAAAGCGCTTTCGAATGATATGTCGAATGACCAGTTTGATATGATAACCTTTGACCCCAATTTATGACCCTATGAGGTCATCCTGACCTAAAGTGTCACATGATTCGAGATCTACTCAAAGAGAGCTTTCGATTGCGCTATTCAAATGCACACTTTGATCAATATGAAAACTTATGACTTTGACCCTTGACCTTGACGTTTGCCCCTGGGCCTGAAAATCATTAGGGTTCTTGCCCTTGACCATAGTGACCTGCATGCCAAATTTGAGCGAAATCGGTCAACGAGTTATCGTGTTCACAGACGGACAGACAAACATGATAAAGTCAATACTTGCTGACGCTTCGCTTTCAGCTACGTAATAAAGATATATTATGTATGTTTCGTGTGTACATACATGGTTTCTTGGTTGTTTTGTGTGAAATTTATTGCAGAGAACATAAATTTTCCGTGCTTGCTTTCCTCCGGTTACCATTGAGCTGCCATATCGTTGTTTTCTCTTACTTTCTTTTGTGCTATTGATGCTGTCTTCTCCTCATCTTTAACTCTTTTGGGTTGTTTTTCACGGAGAAAACTGAAGTGGCGATGTAAAACAAGCATTAAACTGCTTTCTTTTGAAAAAAGATCGCCTTGAGTAAAATACAAATAAACAGTATGATAGCGTATTCCACATGCAAGCTCGTTGTTTACTCGTTTATTGACTTGACTCTTAAAAGTATAGAAACGTTTTTCCAAAATTCAATTATTACATTCCCAGATAAAACTTTTGTGGTTTACATTTTACATTGGTTTGCAAAACCATTTACTGCAAGTCTTGTGAAAGCTGAATTCGTTAAGACATTATTATATGCATTATATTTACGTGTTCATGAAATATATCAACTAACAAACATAAATTAACATATTATGGGGTTAGTTAAGAGTTCCAAGCTGTAACTATTCTGTTACGAATCCTCCCTACTCAAAGTTGGTCAGAAATAATGCAGAATGTAAATTATTATTGAATTTATGACACTATTAGTATATTACATACTGGACACTTATTAAATGTATACATTTTATATTTTTATTATTATATTTTAGTATATGAAAATATGCACCAAACAACACAGGTCACCCTCCTGCTATTCTTCGGTTGGGCCTGCTGTGACGGGCCCAATTTTAGTATATGTGGTGCTTCGAAGAGCACAGGTCACCCTATGCCTTTCTGGTTGGGCCTGCTGCGGCGGGCCAAATTTTAGTATATGTGCTCCGAAGAGCACATTCCACCCTCTGCCTTTCTGATCTGGCCTGCTACGGCGGGCCCAATTTTAGTATATGTGCTCCAAAGAGCACATGCCACCCTCTGCCTTTCTGGTTGGGCCTGCTGCGGCGGGCCCAATTTTTGTATGTGTGCTCCGAAGAACACATGTCCCCTTCTCCGTTTTTGTGGCAATACAACTAGCCCTAATTTTCGTATGTGCATGTGCTCAAAAAATCAAAGTTATCTTTCTTGTTTTTTATAGGGGGTACCACAAATGTCTTTTAAAAGTGTATCCGTCCATGTCTATTGGTTTTTTCTTCATTTAACTCTTTAAGTTTAGTTTTAAACGGTAACAACAAACATTCTTTAAAGAGTAAGCTCAAAGGCAAGGTCTTTGCAACTTTGCTAAGCCGGGCGCTTACGTTTTAAATAAGTGTGTTTCCCAGCTTAGTTAGCGTTAGTTCAATTTCTTTACAAGTTGTGTTTTATTTTGTTGTGACATGCCACTAGGCAATTCTATCTAAGTAATGGAAAATAGGTGGCAACTAAACTCACTAAAATTAATTATTTCAACTGAGGTTTTATCAATTTACTAGGTCCCTGAGGCTATTTTTTATATTAAAAATCACAGATATGAAGCCGCATAAAAGTGATTGTGATTGTGAAATACAAATGATTACTTATCAAAGCCATAAAATGTGTCAGATTTAAGACTACTGCATATAATGTTTTTACTTCCTCAACAGTCAAAGCACAGGGTGACGATAAAGAACATTACAACATGAACTGTTTGTTTTACTACCTCAGATTCAGCGACGAGCTAAGTATAAAAGAGTTTCATAAGATTTCAATAGTTGTAAGCGTGAGCGAAAGATCGGCGGTTCTGTTGCTTATCTTCATACTTGAAATGCCGACGAAGTTCCCTCTATGAGAAAATCGGTGAAAGCACAGTGAAAGAGCTTTCACTACAATAGTGTTACGTTAGAAAGTTGCAGATGTCATGTAGTACCTTATTTGAATTCCTTACTTTAAGAACTACTCTAGTTTGGTTCTTACTTTCCACCGAGCACATCTGGATTGAGGAACTATATCAATTAAATTTACATAATAATATGAAATGTGAACAAACAGATACCAAACTGCACTGTTACTTTTTATTAGTAGTGCTACACCCGTCACATTTACTTTTCATTATAAAAACAAATTCCGCTTCAAAGCACCACCAGCATTAATGTTAACATAATGATAGACACAATTTTACATTCTTGGCCGTGATTTAAA
Organism: Entomobrya multifasciata; assembly: GCA_034693345.1. NCBI lineage: Eukaryota > Metazoa > Arthropoda > Collembola > Entomobryomorpha > Entomobryidae > Entomobrya > Entomobrya multifasciata. Next base: position 38,076 of record JAQFXM010000469.1, on the reverse strand, counting down.
TGTCTCTCTAAATTCCAATTGCTAAACACTGTTTTTTTTACCGGAATAGCATGAGGAGCTTTCGTAATCACTTTAAACAACAACTGTAGACAGGAGAAAGTAGTAAAATCTAACTTTAAAACATAGTACTGAAATTCAGAATTGTCACCTAAAAAGTAGACTTATTTTGTTGTGTATGCAAAAAAAGTAAACTTATACACACATTAGTTTAACATCTTTTGCGTACGAGCGAAGTATCTGTAGTAAAAAACAAAGGCCCAAAGGCATTTATTTATATTGCTGGATGATGACGATGATAGTCATTGTTTCAGTAAATATATGCTACAGTTTACATAAATGTCTCGTAATAATAAGGAATACCCGGGTATTTTAACTATTTTCTTCTTGCTTGCATTCAGTATACATGCTATATATACTATTCGCATATGTATAAAAAACATTGTTGCAAAAATGTATAGAGACAAATAGTGAGTGGTTGGCCGTATGACGTCCTCAGTACAAAGATAATCCACATTTCCACCAGCTTCCAGTCAGTTTGCTACAGGGCAAAAAGTAACGACCCTCTGTAATGCTCTGAATTGTAAGCGCCACAGTTCACGTGAATGGAATAGAAGATGAAGATGAGTGAAGCCAGTGTCAAGCGCTGGAGAGTAGTGGTTGTGTTGTGTACGTTGAAAGCGGCAGTACTCTTACTTCTCCGCCTTTGTGCGTTTACCCACTCTTCTCTTCTTGTTCTCTCCACAATCTTGCAAAATTTCTCAATTTTCTCGTAAAAGAAAAGTAGGTTGGTTGGTTGTTTCTGTTGTTGCCGTTTTACTTGTGTTGCAAAGCCAGTTTCAAGAAATGAACCAAAAGTCCCTAAGGACTAGCCATATTGGAATTAAAAGATTAACTCGGGCTCCATTTTGCATGAAATAATTAAAAAACACTTGTGCTTTGAGTTTCTTCTATGTGTAATAAAATTTGTTTCTATCTTTTTCAAAAATTAAACGACGCTTTTAATATGGGAGCCAGGTATTTTCTTTTAATTATATGCAGGCTTTCCTTCTGCTATGTATATCTCTGTAGTGCCACAAGCAAAAATACAAAATATCCGACTCACGCACGCCACCACCATAACACCACACCTTATATCCTACCTAAGGATTATGATATTATGATGGGTTCAAACTGTGTAATGCTTTAATGCGCCATTAACAATCACATTAAAATAAATGTTCATTTTCATCATTTAATATGTACCTAAATAACACATGTGTAGTATATGGGCCTGGGAAAGTAGGCAATAAAAAGCAGATAAATATATACCTTAATCATTTATTTTTCATCATTTACAGTAGTAGCCTATAAAATCAGAATATTTTTTTGAAAAAGGTTTCCAGTCACTGCTATCAAATAATTGACAGTCAGAAAATATTTTTTTCTCTAATTGGAAGCCTTCTTGGGTACCCTACTGAATGGGAATTCGAAGTGAAAGCAGTGAAAGTAGTCATTTTTTATTCGAATAGTCGGCAGTTTAATGTGAATTGCTGGTACGAGAGTAGAATCCAATACAAGGTTGTTCCCTTTCATTGTGTCTATGTGTGAGTTTATATGTGTCCTTTTGTCTTTGGAAAAAACGGGGTATCTCTGCTGGTGGTGTTGACGTTAAATGAAGATTAATGTATAATACAGCTTGCCTTAACTTTATTACTTTTCTGTATAAAATAAGGAATTGATTTATAAGTTCCATGATAAAAAATTACGATACGTGTGTGTCGAATCCAATTTTCTAAGTAAAATATAGTGGTCATTGATCGTCTGCAAAGGATTAGGACAACGTAATTTCCGGCGACGGTATGAAGAAAAGTCATTTCTTTTAAACAAAAGGGGAAAACGTGTGGGTTGATTATTTTTTGAAGCTAAGAAAAGCGAAAGATGTATGACTTTTATTTGACGATAGACGTTATATGTTTGTTTCATGTAATCCTTTCACCTCGTGAAAGACTTAATTTAAAAGTTTTTTATATTCGATACGTTCCCTGCTACATATTATATTTAATGAAATCTTAGAATTACTTCAGTTGAACATATTATACATACGTACATACGTTAGTAAGGTATTTTGCTAGAATGTTGTATAGAGAAATACTCTAGAAACTGATTCATTGTGCACTTATTTCGAGCCACATGTTGTCTCAAATCTACACTTGAATTGTGTGGGCACTTTAGATGGATCCTTACATAGCATATCAAAAATAGAGTTAAAAGCACAATTATTTATGCTGCTAAATGATAAACTAAACTTATATAATTTAAATGGTACAATGTTATTTACAATGTTCTTAACTGGTGGTACACAAGTAGCGCAAGATTTTTTTACTATTGTCCCAACTTGCAATTATTTTCATGTTTTCACTATGCTTTTCTTCATCAATAATTCTTTTTAACCTTTCACTCTTTGATTGCATGATTATCCAAGCGATATGAAATGTACGACCATTGCTCCAGATGACCTCATAGCTTGGCTTGGTTTACAACTCCAATCATCTTGGCTTTAACTCCCTCCAGTTACGTATCCTTGTAGTAGAAAAATCATGAACTTGAGGTCTATAATTTCAATGGATTCCCCATTTTTCTTCAAAGTACATTACTTGTAAAAAGTTTTATGCGTGCTTTTATAGCTACGCATTATTCGATTAAAATTATTGCAGGAAATGAGATATTTTTAACATTAGTCCTTTCACGAGCACCATATTAGTGTTTAAGTAACTCATATTTCATTTCAACTGATAAGAAAATATTTTTTCGTTTAAAAAGTGCAGTGTCGGAATACCATGTAATAAGATACAACTTTGGATGAACAACAAGATAAAAGGGAAAAGTGAATTTGTATCTTTACTGGTTTACAGATATTTTATTGTGTAAGCCAATGATGTCGAGTAATTCAGAGACCTAGTATTGTGTAGTAGTAACATTAGTAAAATTACTGGGTAATAAAATAATAAATAAATACATATTTACTCGCATATCTTTTGACACAAATGTGTGAATGTGAGTTGTAATAGGAGAGATTCTTAATGCAATAATAGCTTCTCTGAAAATGGTAACTTTCCTTCTTTCACAAACTTTTACTTTGATGGTGTCCCTACTGTATACATGTATGTGTATACTGCACTTCTTACAAACTAACATAGTACCATTACCCTCAAGTATTTTAATTCTGAAGAAAAAATGTAATTTTTCTTGTCAAGAAACGCAAAAATGACAAGCCAAAACTCTGAAAATGACGATAAATGACCTCAGAATGTTAACAAAAATAAATATGGATGGAATAAGTTTGAATGTTAAGTTAACTACAATTTTCGTTGAAAACCATTACAGATCAGAAGAAACACTTCACCTAAGTTTAGATTACTGCAGTACAAAAAGTTCACCCGTAATCCGTAACATGTTTCCTTGATCATCAAGTAGCTCCTAAACCTAAACTACAAAAATAATAGTTCACCGTCTGCCTACACACTCTCTAATCAGCTTACAAATTCGAAGTAGAGTTTATGTAATACGCTTTAAAACAAATGAATTAGAGTCTTCGAATAATCGTATCATTGTTTTAGTTACATTAATTTTTCGAATTTTAGCTCTTTTAAGAGTAAAGTACTACTATTGTTTTTTGCTGACCACAGCGTTACTTTCAAACAACCTTACAATGGTTTATTCTGCTGTTGTAATTTTTATATTGTGCTCCACATTTATATATTCATATCATTATTTTTGTGTATATCAACAAAAAAGTACCACACAACACAAAAAGAAAGTACAACTCCATTTTGTCCCGTTACTAATGTTCATGACTTTTTCTACTTTCTTTCTACGATTTGTGGCCGAAGTGCCGCAAACTATGAAACTGTTTTAGTACATTTCCCTTGTTAACTCGTTGCTCTTCCGACAAAAAATTGCAACTTTATGATCACAGCGACGACGGAACAAACGGTAATGTCGACATAGTTGGCTGTTGTTGTCCTTTCTGATGTGACGATATGGTATGGCATGACACAAAAAATTTACACAATACAACAGCACACATCCAGAATCTCAACAGCGACCAGTCTCACTCTGAGTCGATACACTGAGTTCTTTCTCTCGTTCACTATATTATTATCTCAGAATATGCTCTTATAACTTAAGCCGCCACAATGCAAAGGCGCTTTAGGTCCGACGAGGATGTTATTAACATACCGGCTTCACTTACTTGACTTTCACATGAACAAAATAAAAATATTTCGAGTACATGATTTCTCTTCGTTACATGTACATGCTCGCCGACTATTATTATGTCTGTTTTTTCTTCTTCTATCTTTCTTTCAACTTGTACATTTTTTTCTCTTCATCGTTTTGCTTGTTTCTCTTACTGCTCCCCTTCTCTTAAAAAAACTGTGCTTGCACTTTGTTTACATTATCAAAGTACCTAATTTCCATCCATCTACGACGCAAAAGAAACGAAACGACTAACCCTTTATTTTTACATTATTACAAACAACCTCGAAACCGAAAAATAATAGTTATGCTACGCCATGTCATATTCATGCTTGCTCTACATTCCACCAACATGGAATTCGGGTTTTCATATATATGAACTTATACTAAAAAGAATAGTTTCAGGGAACGAATAATCATTTTCGTGTACGAAAGACATCTCAGTTGCTGCTTTGCTTCTGTGTGTCCTCCTGATAATTTAAACATCACAAAAGAACTCAAGAATACGTTAAATGGAAAAGGAGTGAAGAACGTAAAAGCAAAGACACCAGGCAAAAGTTAAAAAAAGAAACCTTACAAACTTTTTTGAGTTGTGAGTCAACTTTTTTTCTCTTTTTTATAAAAAAAGGAGAAGAAAAAATGTTAGATTTGTCTATTGTAATAATATTGCAAATGTTAAGTAAAAAATTTCCACTTTATCTGATAACACATTTTTTGAAAAAGTAGGAGGTCGTGTGTGTATACGTATGTGTCTTAGTTCCAGCTTCTGTCGCTGTTTCTGAAGGAACCCTTAAAACTCCTCCTCTTGCTCCATAATTTAACTCACATGAGTACTATGTGTGTACCTACTCCCCCATTCTTCAAATAAAAAATAACCTTTTCCCCTTTTTATAATAGTGAGTATGCAGATTTATATCAGTTTTCCTTTCACTAAGCACATTTCAAAAAAGAAAAGAGAAAGCAAAGGCCAGTAACTCGTCGTTGTCGCTCTCCTTCATCTATCTTTACATTTTCAGTTTAGGACAACGAAATGGTTAGATATATAAAAGAACATGTATAGTCTCAGTGAAGGAAAACAATCTCAACTTTCTCATTCTCTTAATTTTTACTTGCTATTCAGGCAAACTTTCATCTCTTGAGAAAATATATAATAATACACATACATACACGCTTTCACATAAAGTTCCTTCCTTCTATATGTACATAATATGTAGTTTTGAACGAAATTCTACACACAGCGTACCCTTACCATACAATTATTTTCTAAAAAAAACCATTTCATGATATTCCTTTTGAATGGCCATCCCTTCCATTGTTTCGGTACATTCTTTTTTTCCTTTCTCTAAAATTGCAATAACACTTGGACTTGAATAAAGCTTATATGTAGTAATACTAATAATAATAATAGTGCAAAGAGGACATGTATTCTCTTTTCATACATATCCTACAAATGTTACATTGTTCCAATTTGAACGGTTAGTAATATCTTTTCTTCCGTGTGTGTTATAAAAAGAAGGAAACTGAATACTTTTTTTGTTCTTCCTCTCTCTCTTCTTCATTCCACGTCACATATCTCGAGAGAAAAACTAGTGGAGGAAAAGTGCAAGAATAGTAATCTGAAAAGAAAAGAAAGAAAAAAGGTAATGGACAAAAATTCGGTGAAAAGGCAACCAGGACACATTTATCTATCCATCTTCCTACATTTATTAGTACAAAAACTCTAGGGAACATCTCATAGTCACCAGTGGACCCTATTTTCTTTTCGTATGACACATTTTCGCTGTCTTCTGGAGACTTGAGAATATTGTCTTGGGAGAAACTCACTAGGTATACAAGTAACTGTGTAGAAAGTGTTAGCTGCAATGCAATGCCACGGTTAAACAAGGCCGACTTGGAAAGTATGTATATCTCTTCATAAAAGTTGTACACGTTCATGATGATATTCAAAAATAAAATCACAGCAAACTTTATTATGATATCATACTGATGATGGCTGATATTTTTTGCAACGTAAAAAATACATTGTAGGGTTTTTACGCCATATGAGTGATGAGTAAGTGATAGCTTTAAACATTTAAAACTGGTATCCCTAAAATATCAATTACGTCAGTGTCATTTTAGAGATTTTTTTAGAAGTTGGCGTTTCGTATCGAATGAATCGTCGGAAATCTATGAATGATAATATTTACAAGAGTAGTACTAATTGACTTTAATATGCTTTTCATAAGTATTTACGGATTATTCGGACAGAATTTCAAGGTCTTAATGCTCCGATATCGATCAAGAAATGCGAATTTTTAAAAACTAATTCAGTTGTTACCATATCTTAAAATTTTCAACGACAAGGACTAGCCTATAGTTGTACTTCAAAATGTTAGTCAATGTTCAATCTTTATTGATGTTTTATTGTCTAACTGGTACCTACAAACTGTTTCCATTTATGCTGCAGGTAATTGGAAAATGGAAAGTTACAATCTCATTTGCGTTACCCTTTGCTGACCCCATTTAAAATAATAATAATTTTATTGGAGAACCGAAGATGTTATCAAAATTCTACTTGCAGGTTTTAAACATTTTTACTTTTTGCAGACCTTGGTTATCGCAGGTAATTAATTCTACTACAATATATTTAGATTGGTACATTTTTATGTGGTAAAAATATTACATAGTATGCATTTTTTCAATTTTTCTGACCATTCGAATGTGGCTCAGTCACAGTACAACAACGTCAAGATAAATTTTCATCATATTGGGAGTGGCGCCGCGCGTCAAAGATTTTCAGTGATAGTGATAATAGAAATAATTTGCATACGTAGGAAGACCAGCAATTCTGTAGACTTTAAAATAGACATTTACGGTCGATGTTTTGAGAGATGACATGACACTTCAATATTTTCCGATTATGTATCTCCAGTTAAGATATTTTTTTCGATATACTCTAAATCAAAAGGAGTACACGGCTATGATTGTAAAGTGAAAGTTAGAAACGTAATGTGAAATTAGCGTTAATTCTGATTAGGTTGTCTTGAATTGATTGCATCTTACTCTAATGCCAAATGACAATTATTACACTTTAAAAAATGTTTATTCAGAAATTATGTTTCACGTAGAAAAACGTGATTTTAATCATGTAATTGTCCAGGAATTATTACATCTTGTTTTCCTGCAATCAAAAATATTTTGAATAGAAAGAACTGATTTTTTTCATTTGTTCAGAGCATGATGTTAATGTTGACTGTGATACTGGAATAAAAAGTCACTTCAGTAGTAGTATTCTAAGTACAAGTACTACCACTCTTTTTTCAGTATTATCAGTGTTTGCCAAGCAGCTTGCTGCTCTGTAAACGCCAGAGTACTTATTCTCAGTCAGTACACAAAGGGTGCCCTTAGACCAATGTTAGGTTCACTGTTTGCCATACATGGAAAACGCCGAAGCATGCGACCGACTTGGGCCGATCGATTTCAACATGAGCAACAACAGAATAGAAGCACTCAGAGATACAGAGATAAAGCGCTAAGGAATGCTTTTTTTCCTTTAAAGATAAGTGTATGTGCACTTGAGCAATAGTCTCCTATGACTATCTAATATACATTCATATTTTTCAGAATAACGTTCTGTTCAGACTGAAAACTAAGGAAAAAGAGTAAGCATACATATTATACAAACCTAATACTTTTTGTGCCAAGCTCTCTTTCAAAATCCAGTGTAACACAAGTTGCAGCACCAGTAGTCTTGCCGCTCTCATAGTATTTTTCTTATTTTTCTCAGCACAATTCCTTCCATGACTGCCATTGAAGTGCCAGAAATGTGCTAGAAAGCAAGTCTTGTGCTCAAACGGAATAAGTAAAAGGATCTCTTCTTCTTTTTCCCTTCTACATCCCTGGCATAGACACACCAAAATTTCTGCTTGTTCAGTCGTAGCAGCAGGAAAATGAGAAAGCCGGGAGAACTTTCTCTCTTCTGCTCATGCAAAGCAGTATTGTTGCACCAGTGGTATTAAAGGTACGGACTCACACACATCTCTCTCTCTCTCGTAAATTTTTACCAGAATCAAATTGTACACACATTTAGGCTTGCTTACCACCAGTCTGGCTACAGAACAAGCAAAGTAACATAATCCGTACTTTTCTAGTTTTTCCTTGTTTCAGCACACTAGACGAAAAACGAGAGTCGCTTCCCCCTGGAACGTTTCTCTATCGCCGCTTTCAGTTTCAGGCTACACGTCAGTTGAGACACATCTTTTCAGAAGATCTATCTTCTCGGTAGCAAGTCAAACGGAACACAAGCTGCTTCTTTTGTCTTCCACCCTCCTCGCTTATTTCTGTGGTCGAATAATGCTGAAAGAATGGAATCTGCACTGAAGTTTTAGTGGTGAGCATCTGGCAAATGAGCTAACATCTTTTAACACCAGGCCACAATGCCAGTATAATTCTTTTCTTTTTTTTCTGATAATTTTACTGCAGTGAACCGCATCTAGTAAATCACTGACTGATTATTCAACCTGAACCTGGATTTATTCTTTTCACAATCCATGTCTCTACTTATAAGATATTTATGTGTAAAGTGACTCGTAGTGTCTTTTCTACTGAGGGCAAAGTGAAACTTTCTTTGAACTGACAGGCAAGTCAGCTCATGCCTTTTAAATTACATAGAGTTAAACAAACTGTTGTAAATTATTTAGTTACACTGTGTCTCTAATGTTTTCAAAAGGTATTTGAAGAAGTCGTACTGACTTACGATATGTGTGTGCTTTTGAACAAAACTGATACACTTATTATTATAACAGACTGTCACAGGGATCTGTTACAAGTGGAAAGTTGAATGCTAAAATAATAAGACTGCTGTGCTGAATAAACATTTTGAGAGTAATCAATACACAAGAACATTCCACATTTATTGTTCAACTTGCAGAAACAAAAGATCTATATATACGTCTACAGACACTGTTATACTTTGTAACACATTATTTTCAACTGCGAAACAACCAGTTCTAAATAAGTTCTGACATTTGATGTGGAAGAGGAGATTTGCACAAGTCTAGAAAACTCCCAAGAGAAGATGTAACTCGTCAAAAACAAGAGTATCTGTTGCTCATTTGTTGTGAAATTATTATAGAGACTAGCAATTCAACATAATAATAATAGTAACTTACTCAAACAAAATACAGCTATAAATAAGAACTAGAACTACCTCTTCACAAGTTTACATGTAAGGAAAGGAGCAAACCTCAACCAGACCAGAGACAAATATAACGAGCGGATGCTTCTTTTGCCTTCCTTCCGTGTACAAATCTAAAAAAATAATTTCGTTTTAACTTCTTCAGTAGGCACAGTACACAGCGTTGATGCTAGACCAAAAACATCTTTATCATCATCGTCTATCCCGGTAAGTACACCCCATTTGCCTTCATAACTTATTTACAATTTTCATCCGTTCCTTTGTGAAAGCTATACCCTTGTTTCACTCTTGTTTCACTCCTCCCACAAAGTTTGCTTAAACAAGTTTTTAGTTGCTTGATGTTGTAAATTCGACGGGTAAGGCGTTTCCGCGAAATATTTTCTTTTAATGAAGTCTTCATCAAAGACCACTTTACTATTTCTAAAGTATTCATGGCACTTTGAATTAACAAACCAGAAGTATTTTAAGTTTACAAAGACCGGAAAGCATAATATTGTGTTATTATCGTAAAAGTAATGATGGTGATAGTAGGTTTCAACATATAATAACTCCTTGAACATCATATGTATATGCAAACTACTTTCACATTATAACAGTATATTCTTTACAGTATAACTGATGAAGCATCAGAATGTGTGTAGTGTGAACTTCTATAATTTACATCATCGTTCAAAGCAGACGGTAAGTTGTAAGTGGTGCTAGAAAGAAAGCTATTCATAATAACAGCCTTAGTGCCTTTTGTCATCAATCATTCAGCCGCTCATTATTAAAATTATTATTAGTCTATAAAACTGTATCGCACAGTATGTGTGCGACAGGGGAATCCGGAAACAGATAAAAAGAAACCATACGTATTTAATATACACACTAAACAATCATATTACAAAAGGATAGTTCTTTACTAGCGATGCGCTCTCCTTTTCATATGTAGTAGCAGAAACAAGCATTTAATTCCAGCAAAAACCTGTTTGCATTGAAATCTTTATCCATTTGGAAACACGCAGCAACTCCAACATATAATGTAACAGATATGGAAAATGTGACAGGGAATATAGAAAGGAAAGAAAATCATCATATCCATCTCCACATCATAAGATGACTATGAACCAAACAAGTGTTTCGCATTCATTTGCATGATTAAGGCAATTTGAATACTTTACACTGACTTCCTGCGGTCCACTAGATTGCAATAATAATGAAGCGAACATTGGAAAGCCAGGAAAGTGCGTTTGTTGGTAACAAAGTTGATGATAAATGTATAATATGTATCGCGTGCTGGAAAGCAAGTACGTTTTCCACACAGCCAAAGTGTTGGACTGAAGGTGGCTGCATCACAAGACGAGATATACTACCCCAACTCAAGCAAGCTCTCTTGAATCGCAGAATGATACCATCTCATCTCGTTCACTCAAGCAAAGTACCACATTTAGAACACTTCACTTATTGCCCTGCCTATGCCTTTAGACGAGCTGTTGCCGCTTTCAATGCTGACGCTATGTTTGCTCTTACTGCTTCTCTTACTATCGTATTGATAACGCTCCGTTTCGTTCGTGTGCGCTGCTACTCATCATCAGAATGGCTGGTGAAAGTTTAAATGAAATTAACCTTTCATTCAAGAACCGAGGGAGAAAAAGAGGTACAGGCAGAAAAAAAGAGTGAGTTTTTCTTTCTTATGATGACTACAGTGTCTGTTGTACATACTTTTTATTAGCGGAAATAGTATCATAAAAGAATGGGAGTATGGTCACGTCTCTGTAATGCTAAATTCATTCGGAGATAGGAAGGAACAAGTGAGGTATTTTTTATTATCATTTTCATGTGAGAATTTCCACTTTCACCAAAGCCATCTATTTGACTTTCACAAACTTTTGAATAATGAAAAATTCCACGCGGTGTGCTTATGCAGTCTATTATAGTATGAAATACGAAAGAAAAATTGAAGTAATAACATCGTATGTGCTGGGTACTTTAAACATCAATAATATGAAAAGATTTTTAGTACACCAACTAGATACTCAGAAGTTCATACATCATATGAGCAGTTTTAGAAATTAAAAATCCTGTTTTGATAGTACCATCGTTTTTGAGTCATAATGGTTTGTCCGAAGAGCACTAATATGTAACTAAAATATAGATTTAGTCTGTTTAGAAAAACTTAGTGCTATATTTCAGACTGAGATATGTGTTAATTGGCAAAAGATAAAAAATAGCTGGAAACTTTTATTGCCATCAAAATTTAAATCGAGGTTATTGACATTTCAAAGTAGGGTTTGATGAGAAAAAGAACCATTTTGAAAATACCATCTAATCAAGGACTGATCAATATCAGCTTTTTTATATTTCGATTTCATATTAGATATGTAAAAGTTTGGTTCTGATTAAATATGTTCAACATTGCATAATGATTATTCAGACTATAGATAGCATCAGGATCACAGATCAAAAGGTATAAGAGATGAAGACGTAGCGCAGCAATACAAATAATGAACATAATTATATATAATATTTCAAACTACATTTTAGTAACTGACATTAGTTGTCTATCAGAGATACTTGTAAGTATACTATTTCATGAATGACAATACTTCAGATGCTCTCGCTATTTTATTAACAATTCTACATTGAAATAAATTATGACATATCTTCGCATACCAACTACACATGCTATTTACGAAATTCCACACTGCATTGTAAAGAGTATGCAGGAAAAAATCAAATTGTATTAAGAATGACGATGGCTAATGTTATTTTATTCGTCTAAAAACTGTCAAGAGAAAAAGCGTTGAAAGACTCCAGTTAAGAAATAATCTATTTAGTTCAAGACACTACCACGAAATCGCATTACAGTATGAACAAGGGCCAAAGTCAACTGTCTTTTTATAAAGATGAGTTTTCAAAGAAAGTCTTGAGAGGAATAACAACCATCGTCAGCAGCATCATCAACGTGCAACGACCAATGAAAGTCGGTGTCCTCGTGCACCACTATTTACTTACTTGCATACATACATTTAATATACGATACAGAAGGATGACGAAAGAAGAGAAAAGGGAAGGAAAGTAAAAAGCAAAACTTAAGAAACATCACATCAAGCTAACAAGTGATAAGAGAAGCTCTTCCTTCCAGCCACACTATAAAATATATATATAGTCTATTTTTGGAGATGTTACTCTCGCGTAAAATTGTATAAGTGAATAAACACGCTAAAAGAAGAAAAGCAGAGATGAACGCTGAAAGCTACTATGCTTAAATAAGGGTAAATATACATATATATACCATATATACCAACATACTACATAACACTGAATGATAATATATGCACATACAAGTACACATATCTTTACACACAACACCAGCACAATGTCAAGTTATAAACGCCATTAAAAGTACTATATGACCATGGCCATTGATGTTGCACCAGAGCTAGAGCCTCTGTTTGCCTTTGTCCTCTTTTAAAGGATGGGCAACTGTGTAGAAATAAAGAATGTGAACTTGTCTTGTATCCATTGTACTAACATGAATATATGTTTTGCTGGTAAATATAACTTTGATACACAAAGTCAGTGTAAATTTAAACATATCAGGGCCAAGCTATGGGCATGGATCCACAGTGATAAAGAAATGCACACAAAGAACTTTGGTGCACATTATGTACTCCACATGCTGTAAGCTTATAGATTAGTATATACGGAATATGGAGTCAGGCTACCAGGCAAACCAAACCAGCTACCACCACACTTTCACCACCAGCTCTTACTTTTCTTCTTAGCTTGTTCTGTTTGCCTTTATGATCAGAATCAAAGGAAGAAGGGTTCTTTTTTGCACACAAAAGGACACACAATAGAAAAACCTTCTTAGCATTGCGCACACAAATACACAAGACAACCAAGCAAGCACACAACAAGCTTTCACTTCTTCTTCAAACTGCGAAAGATAAGAGGCAAAGGCTAAGCATGCGGAGCATTTTGGAAAATGAATGACTAGACGAGAAACACAGGAAAAGCATATCTTCCTTCAAGAGACCAGGAGATTACGACCAACTAGCTCGTTGTACATACTCAACTCTATACAATACCAGTCTTGTGTCGTTGTATAGAAAGTTGTACTAGTATCTGTAGTTGATAATGGCTTAAGAGGATTAGGTGCAAAAAAATTGAAAAATAATCAAGTAGGTCGTTAGCCATAATCTTTGCAATAAAAGGCTTCTTTTTGCATGCACATCGCATACACTCCTGTATGTCAAGCCATAAACCTAGATTCTCGTAAAGTTTTACTACACACACCAACCACTATACAGACTGCTTCCTTCCTTATACACTTCTCCAATGAGTAAAGTGTTGAAGTTGCTTCAAGCATTTTATGCATTCGTACAAAACGAAATCTTACGAGCTGATTACAAAGCCATCTTGAGTAACGGGGACAATCACATATGGTTATATATGTACACAAAGGCTTAAAACATATGTACATGTATAGGCGACAAAAAAATCTTGAACATCACAAAAAACGTGATCTTAGGAAATTGCCATAAGCCACTTAAAAAGAACACATTTTAATAACATGGCTTTTGTACACGATCAATTTGTGTTCAGCTCACTCTACTTGTGTATTTTGTATATTGGACATGGAGAAAGCAAACCCTTTCTCGTCTTCAAAAATATCTTGTATCCTTCCAAAATGTCTTAATACTCTTGTCTACTTCATTTAGTCGTAGCTTCATTCATCATCATAAGTAATAGCGAAACAGGAGACATATGTCTCACATTCACTATTATTCTTCATTAACAGCTGTATTTTTTTGCATTTCTCCAGACTAGTTTGAATGGCTTCTTCTTCGTCTTCCTGGGAGAAATTTGTTTGTAATTTTCTGACTGTGAGGCAGGCGTATAGCTTAAGGTATATAAAAAGGAGACTTCGTTGAAGTATCATTGTTAACTAGGAAAGACATGTGACGAAACCAACTCCAATTCACCACTTTTTCATTTTACTTTTCTTGAATAAAATTTAAAGCCAATGCTGGTAGGATAACATAAGAAATGTATGACGGAACAATGAGAAACAGAGCAGCAGCTGTGATTATGCTACTGGTACAAAAAATCTCATTCCTTTCCAACATTTTATGCCAACCATCATCTTCAAATTTTGAGTAATTTTTTGTAAGTTTAGTTTGCTATCATTTATGCATGTTGTTTTTCTGGTACATGTATTCATGCCAATGAAAACTGGGTTTCTTTCTTTCTTGTCACTCTGTTCTGTTCCACGCGAGACTCTCAGTCTCACTGTTACAGCTTGAAATCAGAAGAGTGATGCCGTAAAGGTGAAGAGGCGAGATCCGGAAAACTTGACAAAGCTCAAAATATCCTTGTCACGTCATGCTACACTATTCTTTGTCGTCCTTTCTCTCTCTTACACACTCTAGCATACAGTCTACTTACTGGAGTAGTGACAGTAGAAGTGGAATTCATTCTTTAAAAAGTTTCAAACTATCACATGTCTCAAGAATCCGTGTATGCTCTAAAAGCAAAAGCAACATCCTACACAAACATTACTTGTTTTGGAACTTTTTGAAAGTTGCCAGTTTTCTCTACTCATGTATAAATGATACTTTCTTGAAAAGTGTATCCATTGTACGTGGATATGCATCTTCAATGGCACTAGTCTGCCTGGAGTATTATTTGCATGCTCAGTTTTTGTTCTGTTTCACAAATCATGATGATGGAGACTCATATATAAAGTTTAAAATAAAATGTTACAGATGACAATTTATGCTACTTGTTTTGTGAACCATACAATATCAGATTTGCTTTCTGCATTTATATATGCAAAATTTAATAACCTGAAATTTCCACCCTAAATATATATATCATAGGACAGAAAAGCAGTATAAATTTCCATGCATTAAAGTGTCATATGAGCATTTTATAGCATGCATATTATATGCATTTATATGTTGTAAAGTTTTTATCACAAGTAGTAGCTTTGAAATTTGCCTGTGGTGAGAAGAAGCAGGCGGCAGTCTCTTTTAACTTTAATCGACATTAAATTCAATCCAGCTTTGGTCTATATTGATACACCACCAAAAGATTTTGTCTTCTTCTTTCATGTAATGAAAATGTACTCCAAACAGCAGCAGCAGTGAACTCAGTTTTTGTTGTCATCAACAGTAACAAGTTACACGGAATAGTATTTATATTCTGCAATGTTAGTGGTACTATTCTCTTCTATTTTCTATTGTGTACTAACACCCCCTGCATTATAAAACGTTGTAAATACATGTGTGTATGCATACTTTTCTACTCAAGTTTTCGAGATGATTTACTTGGAATCAACATAAGAGTTTTCTATAGCTTTCGTAACATTTCACTTTCACCTATTTTACATAATATAGTTTACGTGTACACACAAAAGAGGAAGTATTCAGTGTACCAGAAACTGTGGAAGTCGCCTTTTTAAATAGTTCCTGAGAATGAAGGTGGGTGATGCAACTTATAAGCCAAGCCATTCATTTGAGAGTACACTACCACATTCCACATACCACGTACTATAATGGGTAAAATCAAGCAACCAGCGTGCTCTAGTAACAACTTGTAACTAATATGGCATGTTTATTCAACGAGATTTGTGAAAGCACCGCTTTATCTACATGCATTTTTGAAAAACATATCACACAAAGTAATAACATATTTATGTAAGTGATATATGTTTTCATTATAAGTGATAAAACTGAGCACATATATTGCAAAAAGTGTGACAACGACAGGGACGTCGACTTTTCGTTTTCTTTCCTTTCAGGCAGTCGGCAAACCTGAAAAAATGAATACTTTTAAGCACATCATGCCATGTATGAATTGAATACAAGTTTCATTCAAAAGTGAAATGACATTGTACTCAAAAAAGGATTTATACAAATGCATACATATCTATACAAGTATGTATACATATGAACAATGCATGGAAAAGGGGAAAAGGGTACACGTTTTGTGGAATCAACCAGGCGTGATACACTCTTCGTGCTTGCATCCCTGCACACATCACTACCGCAAAAGTCGTGTAGCGTCGTACGCTCATCCCTTTCCACTTTCTCCAACTCTCGCTTTCATACATTTTTCGTATAATAATTATGATTAAAATGTATGTATGCAAAATAATGTTATGCAAACGACTATAATATTCGCCATATGCTTTCTTTTAATCATCATCCTCTCACAGCAGCAGCACTCTCAACTCTTAACCAACACAGTGAACGAAGGGAGCATATTGCATATTTTGTAGAGATGTAACAACTGAATATAGTCAGAGACCATTTAAAACATTGCTTTAAATATATGAAGGCACGTGTGTGTGGTATGGAGCACTGAACACTGTTAAAAATGTAAGCCCTTTTTTCTCTCTGCAAGTTATCCATTTTAAATCATCATCACGGAATGAATCGTACTTGAAGCCCTATAGCAAGGAAAAATATGTATGTACTTTTATTATTACAGAGAGATTGCGTCTGCTCCTGCTCGCAAAAAAACTCGGAGCAGAAAAATGAGTAGTTGTTGTGACGCGCTGTTACGTAAGTGTGAAGGAGTGAAGTAATGTTATTATGTGCGGAGATAAAACAAAAGTCAGCAGAGAACTACAAAAGGATCGACAGAAAGAGCACAAAGCTTGCCCGGAGAAAATGAAGAGATTATTGTAGGATTCTATGAGTGTGTGTGCAATATTCAAAGTAGCAATGAGGGAATGAAGCAATATCGTTCGTCGAATATAAAAAAGGAAGTATTTAAGCAGAAAGGGTTTCATACCAACTCAAAGTTATGCAGTGTGTCTTTTTTGTACGTATTACTTTTACTCTCTGTGTTTGTAAAATAATATGAATGTAAAAATGTACAATGTTCTTTTATCCTCATCATTGCATGGTAGCTTGATACGTGCGTTCCAGTTGTTATTCTTTCAAAAGAATAGTGAAAGTAGAAAAGAATCTTTTGGCCATGAAGCAGAAATATAGAAATTTTCTGTAGTCGACAGTTGCCATTTCTTAAATACACATCATGATGGGATATATGCAAAAAAATGTTCAATTGTAGAATATTCTTTGCTGAATGCTGAATATATATATATTTCTGTTGTATAAACATCATTACAAAGAGAGGAAGGAGCTATTTATAAAGCATACACGTTTCCAGAATGAAAATATTTTTGGTATGTAAACTATCTACTCGCGCTTCTCTTCTGTCTCTTTCTTTCACAAGATTTTAAAATGGAAAGGGAAAAAGCGTTAATGGAAAATTGTATGAGAGAAGTAGAAGGAATGGAAAAGCGGGGATAGGAATCTGAAAAGGAGAAAAAGTAAGATAGAGGCTTTAAGTGATGTATAGTGAGTTGAGAATGAATGGACAGTGTGCAATGTAAAAAGAGAGATGTAGCGAAATGTGAAATGAGAAATTTAATGAGGAGTACAGACGTATTCTTTTCATTTGAACAGAAGTACAGTATGTATAATAGTAAATTAAATGAGCCAAAGCACATCTTTTGCTTTCAATAAGAACGCGTGAACATCTATCTTTGCTCTACGGCAGCAGCACCATCACTTGAAAAAAGCAATCGGGCTTCAACAGGGAAAAAAGGGAAACTGGCAAAAGGGCATGCTCCTCTTTTTTTCGCGAAAAAAGAAGATAATATTCCTGTTTCTTCTCCATGTGTAAGTAATAATAATAATGGAAGTTTTATAATGCGCAGTATTATATAAGTGTTATAATTTATCACGAATATATTTTTCTCAGAGTGAGCCCTGTGTAAACGGTTAAATAATCCTTTTAAGTGGATTCCTCAATTCTATATATTAGAAGCAGTACATCTTTCAAAATGCTCTGTGTATTCTTAATTGCATTTACAAAGGGACATTAAATGTTATTTTGAGGGAGTAAAGTAGTCCTTTACTCAGGAGATACCACACCACACTGAATGAATCTTTTTTATGATCTGCTGAAAATGGCTGTGTTTGATAGTATTTTTGAGGCATTTATGTTTGTTCTTTAGTCTCTCTCTCTCTCTCTACAGAAATTATACAATGGTAAGCAAAAATGAGTAATAATTACTTTCCATGTTCCCCACCTAAAAATAAAATGTTTCCTCACATATTTATTTATGCTTTTTGTGGTGAGCCATAAATCATTTCCAAGGAGGAAAAGCGAAAGGCTTAGGTAAATATTATATTTTTAATGTGGGCGAATTTAATTTGCTCATTTATTTCACAGAGCAAAAGTGACACCCATTCATTTTTACATAATATGAAAGTGTGAGTATAACATAATATTATGTATATATGATACAAAAATGTTGGCTTCCTTTTGTGTACGCATTATATAATAGTTTAGCTTTACAACAAACGAGGTCAATTAAAACTGTTTCTCAGCTTTTGGCCAATGTGAATTGTACTCTCATTATGACATTGCTTCTAATACAGAGTTTTAACAAGTCTAGTTTGTTTTATTCATTAACAATTATTATTTACAGTCTACTTGTCGAAAAATGAAAGTCTGCCAGAGAACACAACAAATGTTCACTTGGTGGTATTCTTGGTCCCTGGCAAAGAAATACCAGTTAACTTTCACATATGTGCGACCGCATTGCATTCAACAAAAGCAAAAAGTAACATTTGCATGGCTTTTCTGTTCGGACTTTTTGGTATGTGTTTATGAAAAGATTTAACTTGTACTTTCGCTTTCAGAACAATTTCTGTCCTACTTCTGTCATTTTTTTCTACTTTTTTGTACTTCCCTCCTCGTGTGTGCCGAAGTGGGAAGCCTAAAGACTTTTTAAAGAGAAAGCGAACTCGACTTATCCAAAATGGAAAATTAATTTATGTTTTTTCATTCTGCTTCTTCCATTCTTATTTGTTCGCAATTCCTAGGGCTTTCACCAGGCAGACAAGCGAGAAAGCGAATGTTGCTACTCCCACACTGTTTTACTAAAACACAAAAAAAAAGAAAAGAATAAAATGGCAAGTAGCAGCAATATCAGAAAACCAAAATCAGTCGTATGCTTTATCTTCATCTTTACTCTTTGTTGTATGACTATGTGTATACTTATGTATGTGATTGTACACACCACATACAAAATGGCCAAGTAATGCGTTAGCAGTGTCAGTTCAAAAACACAACTAAAGTAAGTAAACTGACTTTTCCCTTTCTTGACAGATGCTTCCTACAAGGCGGAAACTTCTGAAACCTCTTTCCCTCCTTTTACCAGTTTTTTAGATGGCTTGCTTCTGATCCACATATTTATCCTTTTTTCTCTCCCACGGTCACAATTTGGTATCTTGATACATTGCGTGAGTAAAACTAAGTATTTCTTATTTCATTTTTTACCATACATAAAAAATACTGAAACAGACTTTTAGAACAAATCTGCTCGCCATCATCATGTAGTATTTTTGTATTTCCAAAGTATGCATGTAATCTTCTTCGAACGATAAGTATAAAGGAAACAAGTGTGCAGTAAAAATATTTCTTGATGTTTGCCAGTTTATTTCGTATTTCTCCACTACAAAAATGATGTGAGTTGATGGTGCACATAACATACTCATTGGTATGGTTGGGGGAGAAAAGATCAAAAGGAATTAAATATTCTTTGGTTTGAAATGGCAAAAGTACATGTTTATGATGTATGTATATGCATATGTATTACATTATACCCGACGACCCCTCTGCTGCAATGAATAATGACGATATATATTTCATAAACGTACATAACATGTACACATGCGTATCTATATAACATACGATAAAGAAAGAAAGAATCCCATCAAACTTGTAAAAGTGTATTAGCTGCATTTTTCTTAAAAAAGAGAAGTTTCACTCACTCAACGATGTTCCCCTTAAAGTGGTTACAAAAATCATTCAACCTAATGCATCATCATATATTATTGAAAACATACAGCATATTTTTATGAGGGGAGAAAGCTAAATAGATGATAAGTTTGTTGATGATGTTTTAAAACCGAATACATGTATTTATGAAAAAGTTTTTTTCTCCCAATGGAATGATGAGAGAAAAATCATAAATTGAAAGTATGTGAAAAAATCAACAGAAAAGGCTTCCGGGGAGAGCAGGAGGAAGTCGGAAAAATGTATTTTTGTGGAAATGTAAGATATTGTATGTATTTCTATATGTTCTCTATACATATCAATGCTTATTATCATTCTCGAGAAAGAGTCTGAAACGATGCTGATAATATAGAGAAGAGAAAAGAGGAAGAAATGAAAGAAAGTTATCACAACTCCCACATAGCATCCCTTTCACTTTCTGTTTAGAGTAAAAAGAGAAACCTTCATGCTTTTTTTAGCTTTGGTTACATTACTTTTGTTTTCATTTGCTATTCTACGATTCTCCATACTGCAATGCTTTTCAACAGGAAATGTCTGGCATTTTATTCAAAGAGAATTTATGAAGGAACGATTGCTCGTGTGTGTGTGCGGTAGCTATATCTGTTGTGTGAATCCAGGAGAACAGGAAACGACACAACATTATTCCCGCATTGGCATATTGTGTGCACATTTAGAAAAAATCCGAACAATCTGCTTTGCCAGCACACTTTATGCGCTGATAAATAAGCATAATGCTTACGTATGAACATTGCAAATTTCAAGCTTCGCCAGTGTACACTGTCTGTAGAGTTTGTAGGCACAAGGCACACGTGCAAATACCTACCAGACTACCACAAAATATATACGTTTATGGGTCTCGTTTCCTAAACAGCATATTTATTGTTGCTTTCCAAACTCAGTTTTCACCAGAAACGGAAGTTATTATACATCATAGTATTTTCGCATAATATTCATATTACCACAATCTACTTAATACAAAGCTTAAAAATGAAACATTGTACACAAAATTCCCTTGCTGATTAATAGTGAATGTGAATACTACAAATGTATGTAACTAATACATTTTTGTCAACTACTTTCTCCCATTTTGTTGGTCTATTCAGCTATAGTTATTTATGCTTTCTATGTATGCATGCACCATCATATATCATTCTAAATTATGCAAGATTTTTTGCTTCATCCACATTCTCTTTTAAGCCATGTTATTCTGTTAAGTAGTTTCTCTTCAGACATAACGTAACTAGTTCTAAGTACCTTTATGCAGTGTTTACATTATAAAATACCCACCTATGTACACAGGCAAACAAACGGTATAGCTTCAATTTTATTCTTTACCCTAAAAGTATTAGCAGTGTGTTAGCTGACTTTAATGTATGCATATATGCAAACTAATCATTACCATCTTTCGGTGCGCGAAACCATTAACACCAGCTGATTACCTTTCCGCAAGTACCAACCAGTAGCTAATATTCTGCAACTACAGTTGGTTTAACGTGTTTATTCCACGAGCCTAGAGAGAGCTCTAAACAGAGAAAATGGGTACTCATTACTGTAGATGTAGAAGTATGTATGCGTGCAAATATGTCAAGTGCTAAGTTATACTAGAGAAAGTTAGGGAAACGTAAAATTTAGGGAAATGAAAACGTGCAATAATTTTTTGTTTCCTCCAATTTGACACCATATCGGGCGGTAAACATATCTTGCATGAAAACACTTTTAGCCATTTTCACAAAGAAATAAAAGATATGTGCTTATAGCTATTATTGCTAGATTTTCTCTCTCTAGTTCTTCCCAAGATAAACATTATTGGATAGCAGTAGCTTAATAACAAGTATAATGACACGATTATTAGGCAGAGGTAGAGAGGACATTTCGTGACGAAAAGAACTTGAAAACTTGGTCTTTCGTTTTTATGCTGCAATTTCTTTCCATCATCGATTAGCATTTTAGCCAGAGTTCCCTCTCAACGAGTCTCAATACGATCATAAAAGATGTGGTGACAATTTTCTCTCGATTTATAATATCTTCTCCAACTGTCTGCCTCAAGTATTGTTTCCCAACGATTATTGCTCTCATCTCGCATACTACTTTCATCATACACTCACCAAAACAGTCGAGTCTACACAAACGAACAAGAGTTTTCGAGAAAGTAAAACTACTGACATAACATAGCATCTCTACTAACACTGCCACTTGCTCTTCTTGTTTTTTTTGTTGGAGAAGTGTCATAAGTATACACATAAAGCTACCACCTCCTCCAGTCTCAACAGTAATATACGCCTAACAGACAGTGTGTGTAGCCGGTGATGCATGTTGTGAGACTAATATTGTCAATGTGTGAAAAGAGAAAAACTGCATCACCACCACACCATCATCGCCATCGTGGTACTGTAATCATCATCAACAGTATTGCAAACGTATACACACGTACCACAATAGCAAAAAGGTTCGTTCTTCGTAAGTGTATCCATATGGCTTGTAGGGAGGCACTTGTGTGAGTTATTATGGTGTGTAGCAAGGAGTTACCAGAACGGATCATGAATAATTCACCAAAAAGTTCCTATTCAACACACTACCATCATCACCCACCACCATCAACCAACAGTTTCTGACTTTGCTATTTTTACAAAAAGCGAATTTTATACTGTAGTCAGAGACTCTTCAAATGGATGAGAGAAAAGCTGTGAAAAAAGTGTGACAAAAGCAAGGATGAAATGTATAAGGCGATGATGGCGGCTAACACGCCGAAAATTTTGTTCCAACAAAATCAAGTTACACTTTCACTGAACCAGTATGATCGTCATTGCAAAAGCTACAGAAGTACTATATCGGTAGTTGTCTACTTCGACTCTTCTTTCTCTCTCTCTCTGACAAAGTAGACTAGTAGACAATCGTGATGGTATACAATTCGTAGGACTTTTCTTTGAAACATCTCTCTACACGTTTTCCATTGATGAAAAACGTGAAAGTCCTTTCACAAAGTTTCGTATTTGTATAAAAGCGTATATATAAAAGTCAAAATGATGAGCAAAATAAGTATTTATTGTGGGATTGGTGGATTGTCATTTGATACAGAAAATTGCAGTGCATGAATGTAATCAGAAACTGTGTAACATTTACGATTACAATCATGATCATCACGATCATCAGTCGTGATGATTTCTTTTTCTTGGTTCTTGGCTCACCCCAAATCCATATATAAGCTCATTTGTGGAAAATGCAATATGAAGAGAATCCATTTTCCAAGAGAGAAATAACTAAGAAAAAAACGAAAAAAACGACTATTGAACCGACTACTGTCAACATCAACATGGTCGGGGTGATCATGATGATGACGATGATCACAAAAAGTCTACGTTGGTCGCTTGTGTGCCGCCAGATTCTTAAACTGCACTTCAGCCGCCTTCTTTTCCTTGGAATTCCCTCCTGTCTCTTCCCTGTTGGATCATTTTGTGCCTGTTCCATTTTATTCTCTTTCTGCTTCTTGGAGAGACTCGACAAAAAAATCTAGCTTACTACACAGCTACCAGTACGAGTAAAACGATGGAAAGAGGAGACGATCGAAAAACTAAAAAAACTAGTAGTCTCGTACGAAAGTAGAATATGGAGAAATAGAAGAAACTTAGAAAACGTATGTTGCTTATCATACAAGGTTACTAAATTATACAGAAATAGTTAGCTCCGTTTCTTATAAATGTTTGGGAGAGAAGTTGGGTGAAAGAAATGAAGAATAAGAAACTAGGAAAAAGCAAAGAGTCATATCATTTTTTTCTTCTTCAGAGAAGAAGGAGTAGTAGAGAAGCAACTGTGAGAGGACAGAGTGAATTGAGTCGCACATTCATCACTATCAGTTGATGTTTAGCTGTTAGAGCGATGATATTTTTTTGGTAGTAGTTTTGATAGCACACAGTCTATGGCTCCCTGGCAGTATACCATGTAATAATAAATGTACATACGTATAAGGCAATAGAATTGGTAACAACAGAAAAGGCAAAAGGATAGAAAGCATCCAACCCCCAGTTTCTATTCAGTTTTTCTTGTAATGTAACACAAGTAATGGGCGGTTACAAGGCAGCATAAACATCTCTTGGAGGTCTTATGCCTGCCAGCTAAGTATACAGTATAAGTATACAGTACATGGAACCAGGCAAGGGCTCAAAAGAGCGTAATGTAATATTATCCCTTACAAATATTTTATATCACAATACACAGAACATGTTCTGCTTAGATGGAACCATTTTTATATTGTAATAATATGGTATAGATGTACTTAGACAGGATGAATGTATGAAACAAAACATAACCAAACCACAACAGATGAAGAGAAAATGCAAAGAAAAAAATGGAGTATGTACTATGGAATGGGTAATCTATATTTTACCAACTTAGAGCTCTTTCCATATATCCCAGTGCATAGTCGTAGTCGTCGTCTTCTTTTTTTCGTTTTCTTAGCAATTCGGTATATTGTGGTAAGAAAAAAGTACTGTTATTCTACAATATACGTAGCTACTAGATCTTAATATCACGAAGCTTGAAGTACGTAGGATAAGTAATTCCCCAAATAATAAAAATATGTTATATGCATGTTTTCAGTTTTTTTTCCTTGAGGATTTCTCGGAGAGACTACGCAAGTAGCAAGAATAATGTACTTTTACAAGGAAATAGGAAGCTCAAACTGGGAAGAACAAGCTCATAATAAACAACAAAATCCAGCATATTTTATTTAACGCAAGGACTGCACTGTGTGTGATGATCATGACGCCGTCGTTGATGCAGATCATGCTGTTGTAGTCTTGGTCTAATAAAATAGAAAAGAAATATATACATTTGTACTCGAACGATTGATACATAGCGATACATTTATCTTTTGGACATACCATATACGATACACATTCATTCGTGCACAGAAGTGCTTCCTGTACAAGCCAGCATACATAATGTGCCCTTTTTTATGTTGCATTGGAATAAAACTGGTTCTCTCTCTCTCTGCCCGACTAAACAGACTATACAAACATATTTCATATATTACAATGCAACTAGCTATATGGGTAAGTATTATAGCTGACTAAGACGCTGACTTCACAAAACTCTTTTCATTTTCACGAAAGGAATCCCGTATTAAAAACTTATGTGCTCATCACTTCTTGTGAGAGTTCAGCATGACTATTGTTGTAATATGCAGCTTTTAGGGCATGACGTGATGTGTGTGTACAATTTAGAAATGACATGCAAAGGACAAAAGAAAAGAAAAAAAAGAGGAAGAGAAACAGAGAGAGAGAGATGGAAAGCAGCAGCAAGAAAAGAAATAATAATAAGAAAAAGTAGTAGCTGCCTCGCCACTACTATTTCACGCTGCTGGCAGGCAGCATTCTATCATTTAACTGGCAGACACCAAAGATGATCCTTTAACAGGATGCATTCTCATGAAGAGATAGGCTTTTCTTCATCCATCTTCACTTATTCGCTCTTGGTGAACGAGCGATTTTCTTTCCTTTTTTCTCTCTGTTCCCACATAATAATAACGCGTCTTCTTCTTTATCCTTCATTCAGGATTGCATGCATGCTGCCGTTGATGCGCTGTGTCTGAGTCTCTGTGTGTGTGAAGCGAAGTAAATAGAGTTTTTGCAAGCCTTTTTCTTTCCATCAAACTAGCGGCATTAAGTACAACAGTTTCTGTTAACTTCCAAATACCTATTATGTATATAAGAATACAATAGAATAGCATCATCGACTTTGTATAAGAAGGCTTGACTATTCAGGAAAAAATCGTATTATCTGTACCAAAGCGCTTCATTTATGTAGCAGTTGTAGTCAATCTCATACTGATGCTTTTCTTCTTTAAATGAATACATCTAGTGTATGTCGAGATGATAATGACGATGATGATTATCTTATTACGAAAAAGCGGTTTAGTAAGTCATTGTACACTGTAAACACTTATTTTTTTAAGTATAAGAAATAAGAAAGAAGTGGTTAAATTTCCATTGTAAAATACTGCAGACATGTTGTAAGCACAACAGACAGTTTGTGTAGGTACTTTATATTATCATAAAACCTTATCATATTCGATTTTTCAAAAAACGTCTAGTGTGCTACATAGAAAATTTATGCATTCAAAATAGGAAAAGTGGCATGTGGCATTGATTCAAAGGATCTATCAATACGACAGCAAGGAAGCCAAATGTCGGCGAAAAAAAAGAATCCGAAAAGTACTATAGCACAAGAGCGAAACTACTAATACTCTCCCTACATTGGCGGATATCCATAAATATAAGGACTAGAATAGAAAATATAGATACGCTAGAAAGCACTTATTCTACAGATATGTATGCAAATATGGGAAAAATCTCGATTTATTCTACGAAATCGCGAAGATGGCGACTTTCACTTGGCAGTCAAACCTCCCAAACAACCACTTCGATTACCCATATTTTGTGTTGTGTGGTATGATGGTGATGGTATATCTGTACTTTTGCACAGGATTCTTCTCGCCTTCTTCTTCTTCCTCCCGGTTGGCCTCAATCTTTTTTTCAAAAGGTCGATCCACTGAAATGAAATGTGCAGTTATTATTATTATTATGGAATACTCCAGATGCTCCAGAGATCGGATTGGACAAAGTATTTTGCACAAAATTTGAACAGCAACGGGCACACTGAAATATAATGGGCAATAGTTGTAATGGTAAATGTTTTATAGCAAAGGAAATTTCAAGAGAAAGTGTTGTCGGTTGTGTAGTCTGTGGAGTAATGGGGAAAGTGAAATATTACTTGCACTTTGCATTACCAACTTATTCTGATGGTATCCACCAAGAAAAAGCAATAGTAGCAGTAAGCCGACTAGCCGACCGTCACCAGAAGGAAGAAAAATATCTTATGCGCTCAATCGAGCATCCTAGCTAGTAATAACATTGA
Source organism: Entomobrya multifasciata (assembly GCA_034693345.1). Lineage (NCBI taxonomy): Eukaryota > Metazoa > Arthropoda > Collembola > Entomobryomorpha > Entomobryidae > Entomobrya > Entomobrya multifasciata. The sequence continues at coordinate 10,877 of JAQFXM010000469.1, read as the reverse complement.
ATGAGAATCATTCACGCGCAGGAAATTATGTGAAGGGTTAGTGCACCTGATTGTGTTTGCTAAACTATTCGCGGAAAGTACAGAGAGAGGCTTTATGAATGCATATGTTTAAAGGCATGAAATGTTAAGATTTACCTCTTCTACTTTCTATGTACTTTTAACCAGGTTACATACCTATATGACCAACATTCTATACATTTAATACCAAAGTTTTAATGAAAACTCACACTACCTAGGCACTAAAATATTTTGCTTTTGTCCAAATTTTGGGGATATAAGAGAAACGCTGAGATTTTCAATAAGAAAGGCGCACTAAATTACATTACACGGTATAGGTATATCGTCAAGTGAGCCAAAGAATAAAACCATTTTCTTTCAAAATGTCTTATCTATCCGTATGCACACGAGTACATACGTACACAAAGGAAAGAAATAATGGCTCAAGGAGCTAGAGCCTTGATTTGAGTAGTTTCACGTAAAATATCTGAATCGTCTTGGTAGATTTTTAAAAGAAGGAATTGAAGAAACGGCTGAGATGAAAGGGTTTCTCCGTCCGTATGCTTTAACAGTTCTGCTCTACTTTATATATCAAGTGGGCGCAAGCAAAAGGTATTATTGTTTGTATATATTATCTTGAACATATAATAGTATATAGATATATGTACCATTTATGTTGGCTTTGGTAGCCGACCATTGGGGTTCAATTTTATGAGGGTTCATCTGTTATCGGAAGAACGACTTTTTTCGTCATCACAGACAATAACAGACAGCCATTATTGGGAGAACGGCTCGTTGAAAGGTTTTGCTGTCATTGGGTCAGTATCTATTATTCTCATCCATCCAAGCTGAAAAAACGCTCCAAGGCTTTTCACTTTGTGTGTTCCCACATAGTCCCCTTGTGTATGTGTACACAGTACTCACTGGCACACAGATTGTATTCTTGTATGAAAATGCAGCACTACACACTAAACTGGTGTGTTACCGTTGTCGTTCAACATGCCAGTAGACAAAATGCAAAGACCACGTTTTCTATGTGACTTCCTGACTGAGTGAATGTGTCGTAAGGAATTTTTCACTAAACAGAGAATAACAAACTTGAACGCTAGTCATTCACCGTATCTTTGTATATAAACATCACTCACTGTGTAATAAATAAAAAATCGTTTTTCTCCTTTGCTCTTTTCTCTGTTTCTCCGTTTTGTTTGCACTGCAGCTACAACAATGAATTGATAAAGAAGCTTGTGTGTGAGCTTGCCTGAACTTGGCAAATTTCTTTTCATTCAAACAGAAAGCTTAGAATTTGAGCGGGATTTTAGCAGCTCACAGTCAAAGAGAAGAAATACGAGTGACTTAATAAGTATTCCTTTCTTCACATTTCATGAAAAATGAAAAATTAGAGGGCAAGACTGAGAACTGAGCAGAGAGATAGGAGAAACAGATTTAAAAAGAAAGTAAATATTGACTTTCTAAGCCATCATCGTCAACAGGAAAACGTGCCCTGCGAGGTAGAACTTGCATATATACAAAGTAAATGGATTGTTTTTCGTAATACGACAGACAGTATTTAAGAAAACTTGAAAACTTAAGAAAATAATTCGGTCCAGAGAAAGAAATAGACTGAATTTGAATGGGGTAGCATACAAGGCTACTTCCTTGCTGAGCGGGTTTTTCCCCACATGATCGTGCGAAGAAATACAACTGTTCCAATACTTTTCTCAATGAATTCAAATTCAATGAATTGCATGAAATGAAATTTAATATTCAATGAAGGTTTCTCCTTCAATCCTTGTTCGTATTCATGAGCAGTTTCAATGAAAAGAGTTAAATGCAAAGAAGCAGAAATATTTTGGTAACAAGGACAAGCCAAAACTACCAGACAGTATATAAACATATATACCTATCTATACATGACGTTAAGCTGCTCTATATACTACGTTTCCGGTTCTCTAAATTTCTAAAGGGTCCCTGGACTGAACGTTATCTCGTTTTAGCCATTCATGCAGCACTTGTTAGCTCAAGAGTGTAATGACAGGTGAGTGTCTAAACGATATCTCGGTTTTCGCACAAATAATGCATTTTAAATTAGATTAGATATACTTTCTCAGAATTTCCAACAGAGAAAGCAATATTTAGGTACTTTTTTGAGCAAGGTAAAGAATATTACCACAGTATACTGACCTAACAAAAAATAAACTCAATTGAATATATGTATTTATTTCTACAACTTTAATAACCAACTGGATCTATTAACCACAATATAAATACATACAATCATTTATTATTCTGTCAGATAATACGAAGGAAGGAAGGAATTGACTAAATCGAAGCTTATAAAGCAGCATACATTTCTCAAGTCAAGTCAACCATCCTTATATACGAGATGTTCAACTAATAATATTTATTTCCATTTCGGCATGTTTGCACTATTCATTCACATACTGGCATTCATTTAGTGTTACTACTATTTATTCTTTATGTTCGGCTATTCAGCTTTCATGTTCCATTAGCAATAAAAACCAGAGGCACACCTTCTATCGAGACAAGAGGAGATTATATTGAATTCTATACGAGGTTGTCTTGCTTCTTCTCAGAACATTTGTAGCTAACTATATGTATATATATTATTCCTCTTCACTATTTCTCGTTTAAACTTACCGTTAGTGGATATAGGTTTTTCCTTTATCATCACAACCTTAAGGATATAAAATTAAGGACTCATTATATAAGTCTCATAGACCAGGAAACCACACACGGAGAGAGAGTAATAACCACCAACAAGTCTAAATTGAAAACCGATGACTTAGATAAATCTTATATGGATTCAAAGTTCAAATGAAGTTAGCTCAGAAAATAATTAGAGAGAGAAAGCTACTCACAACGGGAATAAGAAAATAAACTTTGCCAGGTTATCCAACGACCAAGTTTTTTAGGTTTATATTCAATAGAAGCTAAGGCTCTTTTTTTCTCCAGTCGAGAGTCTAGACCAATTCTCTCTTTCTCACATGTTCATTTCCATCTGATCCCGAGTTCACAGGCACAGTAAACTTTACTGTGAATCCTTCTTATCTCTGTGTACTTACATATGTGCTGTACTTACTTATTATAGAGAAGAAAAGAGGAGATTTGACCGGAACCTAAAAAAGAGACCGCGCTGGGCACTCCCTTCATCTATCCATTCATCGGAAAGTAATGGAAACGTAATGTTTCTTTTTCTCGTTAAAGTGAAGCGGGAAAGGAAATACACAGCAACACACATAAGCCAGTACACATTCACATTTTGCTTCGAGACAGATATCAAAAGTGGGATGAATGAAACGAAAAATGGCAATAGTCGAAAGTACATGTTGTTAGCCCATGGCAATTTATTCACTACGTAGATGAAAATCACCACCATTCCCTCCACCACTCTTGTTTCTCTTATTCTGTTTCGAATTAAATTACACAAAAACCAACTCTCTCTCTCTCTCTCTCTTTCTACAAAATGGCTTGGTATATAGTACTTGATGTGTGTAGTTGATGAGATATAAATATATATAAACAAGTATCTATAATGGGAAGAAATGTGCCATAAGAGAAGAAAGCAGATTGCCAGTTTCTGCGAAATGAGCAAAATGATTGAGATCCACAAAGAGAAAAGTTGGGTAAGCCAAACTACAAGAGTTTCTACTACCGTTTCTGATGATAGAGGTACCGTACCGTGTCTGGTTACATGTTACATTGTTAAGGCACATTTCTCTTTAGTTTCATCCAATGGATGATGTATGTATACTCAAATAGCTATGTAACTATCATGATGAGCCTTTTGAGGGAAAGGTTATCTATCCCTCGTCTACTCCAGATTAAAAGATACACAAAATACAAAGAAGGGGAAATGAAAGATTGAACGACCACACAGAATGGGGTAGAAATTCAACTACAACTCTGAACGTACACGTTTGCTATATTCCATAATAATAGAAAACTGCTCCTAGTAAAACCGTTTAGACCACCGCACATTTAGTTCAACTGGTTTGGAGAAACATCAAATCAGCTATTTGCAAAACCAACTTTATCTTATCTTTCCTCCATTCATATGCTCATTCATGATGATCATTTTAGGTTTTTTACTATGCCTAACGGCTTTGCCCTATAGACTTTATCACATTGAACCAATTCCCTATTTTATTGAATGTGTATGATATGCATGCATTCATAGAAGTACCATATTTGCAAAAAATGTACATCCGTTAATTTTCCTTACAAGCGTTAAATGGGAAACAAGAGTGGTTTGTTAGTGAATAGATGTGAGGTGGAATATTTTTTTCAAAATAGCAAACGCTATTAGCATTTTCTAGTAAAGTGTTTTTCCTTTTATTCTGGACCTTTCTCCGAAGACTAGACTTGAAAAACTTGAGGTCACTAACATTTTTAACGATGCAAAAACAAATACTCAGTGAAATGCGTGGCTAAACAAGAAAAAAAATCTCTAAAAAATAATTTTTCCTTTTTGTACCATTGCCAAAGTTGGAGTATGGCAGCATCATAATTACAATAATATTATTTGTATGCCTACTTTCTCTCCTGTTTTCAGCGTTACACAATCTTTTATATTATTTTCTTTCTTTATTACAAGAGTGATTTCCGCTACTGTGTGCAGTCTAGTGCGCTCTTCCATTTTTATACTTGAAGTAACCCTATATTTTATACATTTTTTGCTCAGTAGTAAAAAGAAATATATAACTAGTAAAAGTAGTGATGATGATAACAACGACAAAACAGCAACAACAAATTGACTACAGCTCAAATGATACAAAAAGCGCAAGGGGCATAGTTCAATGAAGGCTATAATTTTCTCCTGAATGCTAGGCAGTCTCGTCGTAAAACACACTATTGTATACACGCTCACTCTTTTCATTCCCTTGCTTTGGCCCTCCAAATTTTGTACTTAGATACGTACATTTTTATTATATTATTACATCTCTGAGAAGATGATGATAATGTGTAGAGTAGAAAGGCAACATTATTTCGGGTCCTCGTCAGCACTAGAAGCAAAGTATACAGCATGAGCATAGTATCTAGATAATATGGATCCAGTTAGTTCTTCTTTTGTTTCCTTTTTCTACCCTTTATACTGAGAATACTTGAATGGAACCTTTTCTTTCGCCCCTTTATATACAGTTGACGTAATGAATGCCTGTCCTTTTTTACTGGATTTACTGGTCCTTTTCCTGCTCGATTCTCTAATTTTATGCGCTAGCTCTATTTAACAGTTTTGCTTGTGCCGTGTGTAGCGTAGCTGTATGTGTAAGGGAGCAATTTGCAGAGGACGAACTTAGAGGAGAACCTTGTCTACTTACACAGATTATTTCACACAAAAGTTAGTGACTGTATACACATATGTACATGCTATTATAGAAATATTTTCTCGTAGGAAAGGAGCTCACAAATGTAGAACATGAATTTATCCACACTTAAGCTCAAGGAAAGTTTTTTTGTACCAAGGAGCAATGCCACAACAATCAGTTTTCTTTGGAAGGAAAATGAAAGTGAGAGAAGGAGTAAACGACATGTGATCACAGTGATCATGTTAAGAACCAATATGTAGCCGTTATGCACATCCAGATAACTGTACAAGAAGTATGTATCAGATTACATAGTTTTCGGATCTCCAGATACAACGACTTGTATACCAAGCTGAATAAATAAATGAAAGAGTTATAAAGTAATGTATAGATTTCGTCGAAGTATCAAGTCTAGGGTCCTTTTTCTATGCTCGATATACTGTATACGTTCACATTGTACATATATTTCTCATAATATTCACGTATTGAACATAGCCTCAGAACCCAAACTCATAGGCACGTTTCCAACGGTCCACTGATATTTACCAACTGATTGTGGATTGTGTGTGGTTTGTCCTGTGATACGCCAAAGAGGTTGGGCAAAAATACATGCTTTACTGGGTTATTTGTTTTCAACTATGAACGTTTTATACTTTGCTCGTTTTAACTTTCTCATAAAATGTAGAAAGGCTATATGTTGTTCTGCGTTTGTGAACACTTTGTTTTTCATTATTGTGTCACGCAATAAAAGAGAAACATGTAGCTTGACTAGTTGATGGGGAAAGTACAGAAAAGAGATATTGCTTTGTTTCTTCATTATTCTGGTCACTCTGTAATGTCTCCCTTGGTAAAAGGAAAAAAGAAGGATACATTATAAGACGGCTAATCTGTTACTGTTCCACTTCTACTGCTGATCAAATGGCGTCAACATTTTTGAACTGTAATTCAACTTCTTTCGTTTTTTATCTATCCATTCAATGTATAGAGCACAGCAGATACAAGACCGCAATATGTAATACAAAGTCCAAATGCCACTTGCACTGTTCAAATTCTTGTTTTAGTGCTTTCACTCAGAAAGTTATCTTTCACAAAAAAGAGTAAAACAATATAATATGTTGAATAACAATGCTGAATTTAGAACAAAATGAAGTAGTTGGATCGTGTAGCAGTACATTCTTCATTTGATTACTTAAAGTATTCTATGAAAGATAAAATGGTGTGCTATGTATATACTCCTTTGATATAATATAAATGCACTTTTCTTGTGTGGATATATATAAATAAAATAAAATCTAATGGAAAGGGTGGAAGTGGAGCCCGGAAGAAAAATAAAGTATGGTTAGAGCAACGTACCCCAGTAAATACATCATTACCCCTTTCAGCAATGTATCACGGCTCCCATTACGTTAAGGGTTTTATGGCCTTCCAGTCGCCGAATAGTAAATTCAACTAGCACGAGAGTATGTCAATAACATTACAGCCAACCAGGGAGCTTGAGAGCTGAGAAGCTTAAAATAAAAAATGGGCGCCACCTACTCACTCCACTTGCCCATGGTCGTAAATAGGGTGATGAACAATCGTTATTTCTCTCGGGGCTGTTTTAGTATCATGAGATTGGGAGTAGATTTACTTTTTAAAAAGGATGCAACCTTTTAAACAAACATGCAACGCAATGGTTATTAAAAATGAATGTATATCAATTAACATAGTTTCAAAAGGTAAAAACTTTTTCATTAATAAGACTGCATAAAATATGCCAAATATTGAAATGATTTTATCTTTATTTTTAACTTCTTAAGTTAAACTTTCTCTGTAATGAAGTAAGTTTATGTAGAAATTTTGGACACTAATAACCATAAGACCATAAGAATGTTCATAATTGTTTATAAGAGATTGACCCGTTTAGTTAGGCAGCTTACTTTTCAATCTGTCTACCTTTTCCATGTTCCCTATTATCAGGTTTTGACACATACCTTCATTTTCTAGCCTAGATTCATCATCAGTCATATAAGTAGTTGTTTGTTTGCACTTCAGCTTCAAAATTAAGTCAATATGTCTAATGTTATAATCCGTATCATATAAAGTCCAGAAACGGAAATGTTAAAAGTTTCGTCTACTCCGATGAAATGAAAGCACTGTAGCCAAATATTCACCGCCGTGCCCGTGTGTAGAGTTAAGTTAACGCACTCACATCACATCACAGAGAGTCAGAGCTTTCACCACTATCAATGATATAGCAATATATCTAATTTGTACACAAAATTCAAAGAATACATATAGTGAGGAAGACCTATTCCGTGGCTCTCTCTCTCCTTTATCCCCTCCTCTTCGTCAACAAATAAATTTATTTATTTCTTTGAGTGTGTTAGCGCTAGATAACTTTCAAAACATTTCCTCATAAATCTTTATATATCCCAGTTTCAAACTCTTCCTACTCTCCTTCTTGTCATCTACAGCCTCGCGTCTCGTCTGCCTCATTCTCCTTCTCTGAACACGTAGACCGTTCTAATAATGAAGAGTAAAGCTTAAGAAAAGACATCAATCTACATTTACCGTAAAATTCTTTCAAATCAAGGAAAGAGCTTGAAAACTTGGATTACTAAAGCGGTAAGAACAAATTATGTTGATTGATGTGCCGTCAGGCTCACTACACCGCAAAAAGACTTTGCGAAGCCAATGGAAAAGCAGCTTCAGAAAAAGGCTTTATTTCAAGTTGCAAGAAAAGTATAATACTTGTACTCATCACAATTCTGTAAAGAATACAAAATCCCTTTGAAAAATCCTTATTTCACCGTCATTGACATCGGTCTGCGCTTTTGCTTTCATTTACTTTCACCTACCCAGTTTATTTTGAAGGAAACCGAGCGTCGAGGTTAGTATAAGTCCACTTTATTGTTTGGATTTGTGTTGAACAAAAACTCAGCCAGATGCCACTTTGACTGATGTGTATCCGTTTTATGTACACAGCCTAACCAGCTCCCGCCGCGTGCGTGTGTTTGGCTCTAGGACGACTATGTGAACTTTCCAAACTACCTCAAACCACGCAGCCATTCATTCAATTAACTGCCTATACAATACAACAGCTCCTTCAACTCAACGCAATGCTCAAGACAGGGTCAACTTTTTGGACCTATGTATCATGCAATTATCACGCAAGTACGACAAAGCAAAAGAGCTACGAAAACGTGTAGTGCAGTTTTATGAATGATTGGCGAGCATAAAGTATATGATAAAATTTGATGTCCACTGCTAAAGTTTTAAAATATTGGTGGTGCAATGATTTCTGAATTGATTAAATGTAAAAAAAAGATCTATACATTTATCGTAATGTGAAGTATAAGAGTAAAATCAGTTCATCAATGAGGCGGAGAGGACTTGGATTGTCAATGAGGCTTAGCCAATTGACACAGGGCTTTTAAGTTTTGAGTCATGCTGCGTTTCATCCAAGTAGCATAATTTTAAATAATATCTAGCTATCTACGTTTTACTTAAATTTGTGTTCTTATTGCATATATTTATTCCGTCGCTGTACTTAACGATATATTACATAGTGTAAAATGGAGTAGCTTGAATTTACTTTAGATTCGGCATAAAAATGCAGAGATGATAAAATTTGAAAGAGAATCGTGACACTCTAAAGGAGGTTAGGCTTGAACAGGAATGAAAATAAATTTGGTCCCATATTTTTTTTCCAAACATCAACAACGTAACCACCCGTGGTTCCGTGCAGGTCTTTGAGTTATCAAAAGAGAAAAAAAACATTTCAATGAACAAAACCATAAGAAGTATTTACACCAACAAGTTTTTGTTGCCAGCTTTCGGTCTTGAGCATGGTCGTAACAGTTATGTACCTCGTTTACGTATGTTTATACGCATGTAGTTCTCAATTAAAACTTCTTAAGCAATCAATTCTTTTTAACTATGTAGACTATATTTATACTTTGGGGAGAAAAGGGGACTTAGATGAATGTAAAAGACAGGATGTATATCGATAAAAACTATCGTTAGTTTAAAAGGGAAAAGTAGAAATAAGCGTTTTTATCTGCTCGCCATGCTAGCCCAAGCACAAGAAGTTGTGAGACTAGTCAGACAGAATTGCATTTCTTATATTTGCTTAAAAAGAAGAAAGACGGAGAGAGGTCTTTCCACTTTCAGTTTTTCTTGTCTACCATCAGCATCACACAAGTCCCAATCTGAAACTTTGCGTAGGAGAAATATTATACAAAATATTACATAAACTTGCTTACTTCTTCCTAAAAAACATTCCAACAAAACAGCAAAGTACACACGCTGATGTTGCTACTATTCTTACTTTACTTCATGTAAATAATAAGATTTAATAAAGGTCCCTCCAAGTATTCTCTGAAAATCTCACAGAGTACAGCATATAAACTGTACACGTAGAAAAGAAGTAGTAATACCAGTAATAAATATCTTTATACACTTGTTATATATACGCCTAAGACTCCACTAGTCTGTTGGAGGAGACTAACTACAAAGTTGACACACAGGACAGGAAAGAAAAAAGAAGAAAAACTCATGTAAACTTAAATAAGCAACTGATCTTCTACTGTTGCCAGTATACTATCATGGAAGTGAACGAAAATAAGAAGAAAAGTAAAATTCTCTCTTTTTTATCTTGATCTCGTTGTAAGTAACACATCCGCTTAACTCTTTTCCTAAAATTAGTTCTAGAATGAGCCATTGGTGGAAATAGCTTGCACGTCACACATACTGAGTTGAGATTGTCAGAGAGCTAGAAAAAGGTCGTTGGGGAATGGAGAAAGTTTCTTAATGATGATACTCTTTTACTCTCTATAACTGCTACTCTACATTCTACGATATGGCTTTACTTTTTCTTTACGACAGGGAAAGAGAGGGAAAGTAGAGTGTATGCTTGTGAAACATGTAGTCTGCTTCTGGCAGCGGCGTTGCACTGGTATTCTCGCAGTCGTTTATTAGCAGTCGTATATTCTTTTGTGCTATATCGTATTAAATATTATTTTTCATTTAATGAGCAAATGGTGTTACTTAAGTAAAGTTGACTTGTTTTTCCGTATCTCTACACAGCTCTTTTTCTTTCTTTCACTCTTTCTTAAGTCATTTCGGGAAGATTTTCCATTTCCTTTGGCCTTTTCATGAACAAACATGATAATCATATGGCCATGTTTATGAACTACGTGTGTATGTACTCTACTACTTTTTGTTACGCTGACTGTTTTGGTAGTATTATAACCTTCTTAATGGGAATATAAAGAAGTGAGGTATGAAGGGTTTAAATGGGATTTGCGATTCTGTAATACTGATACGCGCCAGTAAATAAGTTGCAAGTATGTAGGTACGCTATATTTACGAACTCAATGAAATATGCACTGGAAAAATGAAATGTTCCTATACAAAACAATGAGGTAGTTCATCGTGAAGTATATGCTCTTTAGTTCATTTTCTATTTCATTTGTAAGAGTAAGAATAACTGATCTATGTAACTAAATGGATGGGTCACCGATTTTCCATAAATAATAGACGCATTTTATTATGTAGTTACTCTATCTCCTT
>JAQFXM010000468.1:0-49702 GCA_034693345.1 Entomobrya multifasciata | reverse complement strand
TATTTATTTACCAGGGTAGGCTACACTATGAGAATGTTCGGAAGTATGTTCTTCTGTCATTGTGAAGCTTTACATTTGGAAAAGAGGATACGAAAACTAACAAAATGTTTCCAAATGTTGTTTTTTCTTTTTCTAAATAAAACAATTACACAAACTCCTTTCCTAGAGCTACTTTAGTATATTTGCTTACAAACCCTTTCTTTGTTTGTGTGTAGATTATTGTAACGGTTGAGTGAACTGGACTAGACAATTTTATAGATTATGCATACATACTTTGTTGTTGGGTATAAATTTGTTGGTGTTATTTGTATTGTAGTGTTATGTTCACGTAAGCACGCCACATAATTTTTAGTATGAGGCCGAGAAAAGGACATGCCAGCGATGAAGAGATAACAATTCTAATGGCAGTAATGCATGTAAAGTACACTCTACAGTTTAAATAGTATTTTACACTTTTCATTCTGCTGTTTCATACAAACATATTTACATGTATTTAGTACTTGCATGTTCATAAGAATATGCAAATGAGGAATGTGCATTGGAGAATTGAGCATAAAAAAAGAAAGTAGAAATGTATGCCAAAATAGGGAGACAGCAAAAAAAACTTACACTATGTTTCTCTTAACTTGATGCAGGGTAAAAAAGCGTTTTTCTTATTCTAATCAAATAAACATGTTTTACTTGTTGGCTTTTTTTTTGTTGCAATGCACAGTTTATTGCAACAACGTGTATCCCTGTTGCTGACGACGACGACGACGAATGTGAAGAATAAGAAGGGAAAACGATAATGATCGCTATAGGTAATTTATGCCGTAAAAAGGAATAAAAGGGGGAAGAGTTGTATGCATTCATGTGAATATGCGTATTTATGGCTCGTGCAAGCCAGGTAATGGTACCAAATCAACTCCACTCCCTCATGTCAGCAAACAAAAAAATATTTTGCTGGTTGATATTTTTGCTACACACTTTGGTATGCTTGATTGACTTGAAAAAGCGTGTGATGGAGAAAAATGACACGAAAAAGAATTGTAATAATAAGAGGTCAAGCAACAGCCGTAACAGTAGCAAGTAGAGGCGGAGATGTTGGTAACGGTTGTTGGCGGTACTAGCCATTAAGGCTACTAGGCTGTAGGGCACATATGTCTTGTATAATTGTATAAGCAACTCGCACAACTATGTATGTTCTGAACCTCGCCTCGGCTATCCATGCTGCTCCTATTTTTTCTAATTATATCTCTTAGTTTGTTGTCGTTTTTTTGGTGTATGAAATGCAATGGTGGTGGTGTGTGTGGTGCTGACGTGGCTTCCGGTGTAAATAGGTGTACAATTCAGCTCAGCTCTGTCTCATTTTTTTTGGTCTCAAAGAGAAAGGATAAAGAACAGCAACAGTAGGGGCAGCAATAGTAATACAACATCAGGGATTTATTTAAATGACTGCATTTAATAACACACTGTTGTAGTGCTGTAGGAATGTACCGCTGTTTTAGAAAGTCTTGTTTAAATTAGTTGGTATCGTTATATTTTCATTTTTACTAGTTATATGAATGTTAACTTCTTATGCACTTGACGGCTGAACGGACTGGACTTGTACAAAGATGTTTTATAATGAATCAGTATCAGTGGTCCTTTATAATGGAGGGGGAGAAAAGTAACGCTGCTGCTATGCTGGTTTAACATGAGATTTCATAATGGAAATGAGTTGTTTGGTTTGGTGGGCTAGAACAAAAAATAATCAAATCAAATGAACGGGCAGAGAGAAAATCAGGGCAAAATATGTACAAAGATTGTGATGATGATTGAAGATTAGCGGTTTTTCTCATGCCACCATCGCCACCAGCCACACAAAACAAGCAAGATCGGAATGAGACTGAACTTTTTAGTCCGCTTGTTGGCTGCGTCTTTTTGCTCAGTTGAATTGAATGAGTAATCAAGAAGAAAACAAAAGGTTACAGTGCTCACCTACAATAATACAAAGTTACTAAAAACTGCAATACTGTTATAATTCGCCAACAAGAGAGTTTTAATGTATGTATAAAATATTGCTAGTCATGTCGGTGCTGCTGTTGTTTTTAATATTATTACCAAGTTTACTCCCACCTGAAGAAAATGGGATTAAACGAATACAAACTGAGCGGACCACATGCGGACACTTTTTCTAAGAAAAAAATCCACGATTTAGAAATACACTTTACTTTTTAGCTGATACAGAAAATTATAATTGTATTCCCAAAGAAATTAAGTATGATTCTTTAATCTGTTAGATAAGTGGTAAATATATGAACTCTATTTCATAAGCATAGCAAAGCCATGAACAAGATTATCAGTATCATTATTATTTTTTATGGCCTAGTCTACTTTGTATTTGTAATTATAAAGCGAGGTCTTAGTTTGTGTTGGGAAAAAAAGGAATTTAAAAAAAATAATTTTTAATGGAGTCAAATGGAAAAAGTTGCATGCTGATCTTGCCTTTTTTTCTCTCAGAGGGAATGCTAAATTAAATGGAAAATTCCTTGGGTTAAAGTAGAAAGAGAAGAATATAAATAATGTCTCTCGCAATGCTGGTTGTGATAGCACACACATAACCATGTAAAACAATATGGTTGAGTATAACTTCAACTAGAAGAAGACTCTATGAGTAGAAGAAAAAGTTGCGTAATAATTACTACGTCTGCATGAAACAGCACAGAAAATAAAATAAAAACAAGAAAAATATAATAAGAAGGGATGGACCACATACACTCTGGGAACAACAAAAGCATGTTATTGCATTGCAACATCCAAGGAATACTACAACAGTCTATATAACAAAATCTCACATGCCACCTGCTTTCAGAATAATCATTGTGAGATGAGATGCTGACGATCATGCCCTAAAGGTGGATACAAGAAACAAACAAAGCTGCTCAGAAGAAACAACAGGATAATGAAAAAAGAAAGAAAACACGAGAAACACGTGTACTTACAGAGGAGAAAACGGAAAATGGAAGATTTAAATTTCTGGAAAGAAAAAATGATGTTATTGGAGTTCATGGATGGATAGGTAAGTAATGGGAATCGATGACAAGGAACAGTATTTGTCTCCCCTTAAGGTCATTTATATATTGGTTAGATTATCGTTTTACTCCCAAAGTTAAAAAAAAATATTTAGGCATAAAAAGGGGTTAGATAAAAAGTATAAAGATGTTCATTCAAAACAGTCGAAATACAAGGAGAAGTACAAGTTTTAAGCTAACGACATGGGAAAATGTAACATATGTACACTTTTGGAAGAAAGGGTTAAAAGGAGGTATTTCGCAATAAACAAGCAAAGTAAACATGAAAATGACGATGGTGGGTTTTGTTGGTCATGATCATGCTGGATAGAGAGGAGTGGTTGCTTTGAAGTAAGAGACGGATGTGATATGATGATTGTGCAATACATATGCTATTTGTGTGTAATTTCGAAAGATGAGACATGATGTGGTAAGAATATTATGAGTGAACTATGGTCGTTCGATGAGAATGGATGATGTTACCAAAACCACCTGCATACAAACACTGAGGAATAAACTGTTTATAAACATTGATTATTATGGGAAATGATACATACTGCTGGTCAGTTTTTGGGGACTGGAGGAATATAGATCTCTTTTGTGGTTATAAATAAGTATAAGAGAGAGAGAGAAGCTGACATAGTAACTGCTTTAGTTTCAAATATTCTCCCTGGGAATTTAACCCTACTACTGTGAAACCCGGACAGATTGATATCATTTATTGTAAAGTAACCTGTAATAATGTGTCCTAGCCTTGAGCAGCCTATTTGAGAATAGCTTTTTTTGACAAACATTCGTTGAGATATTTTAGTTTTATTGAAATGACTGGACGTTTTGAAGGGAAATCAAACATTAAACAACTGAAACAGTTGACTGTAAACGTGCCTCGTAGCATAAACTATAATATATTGAGAAATTAGTCAAGGCATGCCATATATTTGTGCGCACCAGTAGTGAGCCCAAAAAATACTCTAAAACTAGCCAGACGAGTAGCATGAATAATACATGTCTAAAGTTCAAAACAGATAGTATGGCTTTTTTTTACTCCGTGTTCTAGTGTCAATTTACAATGCAGTCTTTCATTTCTTTGTTACGTGGAATATGATGCCTTGAGCGTGTAGGGAAACAAGTGGGAGGCTAAACAGAACCACCTTGTTATTAGAAACCCAGTGGCCACCAGCATCACCATCATGTCATCCTTTTTTCCTTCCTTCCAGGAAGAAATAAACAATGGACTAGTAAACAGGAGGGCACTAGCAAAGACAAAAGGTACAGAGTCACTGTTGACATGTGACATGGCAGAACACAAAACCCGGTATTCCCTCATGAGAAAATTTTCCTTATTATTTGGTTATTTGTAGAGACAACCTGGTAAAAGCCAGAACGTGACTATAATGACCAGATCATGGAAACTATAAATAGGTAAGACTAAAAACAAGAGAAAGTATACATAAAACATGCATACATACATTGTGTGTGGTTTGTAGTCTCTTTTTTGTCCATGGAAACATGATTATTACATAATTAAGTTTAATTAAATAGTAAAGGGAAAGTGACATGTCACGGGAGGGTCAGACGGTAGATCTGAGTATAAAATGAAACATGGCAATAGTATGGCAGCAGTAAATTCAGACATGTATACTTACGCACAAAGCTTTTCATCATGGATTTTTCACCGTAATTGTTTCAGTTCTCTATAAAAGCTTGAATACCTCGATTCTATGATCCTTTGAAACATGTGTATTATAGCGAATATTTGTTTGACAGTGTCTGTTTGAGTGTAAATACGTCCTGTATAAAACGGACATGAATTTATTAGCGTATTACACCACCACCAACGGAGTCGAATCACTACAAAAGTCAAACAGTTGTAAAAAGTAGAGTTGTTTGGGTTTTGTGGTTGTAGTCTGGTAGTGGATCCCACTTAAAAGTCGATCAGTACCCACTTGAGCTATTATCATGTTTATTGGCCTTTTTCCTTCTGGTAGTACTGCAGACACACACACACAAGTCAGCTTTAAAGTGTGAAAAAGGAATCGAGAGAGCCATTGAGCCGTGCACCATGTTGTTCTTATTCACGAGAAAACTTTTGGGACTGTGGTGTCTTCAGAAAGCCATATGATCACCATAGCCAAAGTCATTCGAGAAAGGCGATGATGGGGTTCAAACCGTTCACTAGACTTGCACACTTTCACTTTCTGAGACAAAAAAAAAGTTTAGAGAAGGAGAAGAGACACAAGTGCGTGTATAAATATATGCAACTATCAACACTATCATCATCAGAACCACCGCAACATGTCACTTGAATACGATGTCGGTGACAATGGCGACAAGGACGACACTGTTGTCGATGATGATGAGAAGGATAAAATTTGTAATGCTTTTTTGAAGCTCTACTGAGCACAGCGACAGGGAAAAGCTCTTGAGCTACGTGACTTTGTTCCGAGGATGATGATGATGATGAAGATGCTGCTGGTGCAGTGCTAGATTTGAACTCATGCCATGACCTGACGTTATAATGATTGTATGCATATGCATTGTAGAAAATAACTTATAGGATTGAATTATAATTCTACCATTGTGAATGATTGTGTGTAATGTAGATAGTTGATGAAGCAAATTATTTGTGTTTGAATTATATGCATAAATATTTGGGTAAAAGGAGCGAGTCGAGGAGTCCCAGTTCACTCTCAAGTACACTCAATGGAGATCAACTTTTGATAATCAAGACAAACACAACAATAAAAACAAAATTGGTTTATTGCTCGTTTTGAAAATTTGTCCTCATTTGTCATTTATATATGTATTTATTGAGAATGGTGCGATGATTGTGATGATGACTAGGAAGAAGAAAAACATTTAAGCTATTTTGGTGAATGAGTATCATATGTTCTAATGGAATGATTGAACTGGAAAGGGTAAATAGTAAAAAGTCTATTTTACTCTTTTAGTGATGATGATGATGATGACTGTGAAGTGCTTAAATGGTTTTATGATTTATGCAAATACTCCTATCAAATTTCCAAAAAGGAGAAGAGTATGTATGTCTGTTGTGTAGAATGAAAGGGAATGCATGAGTATTTTTTTGGAGAGAATCAAATGAAATGTTTCACTTACTACTTGTATCCGGCTTAGACTGACTATTTGGCGACGTTGCCCAGTTTACTTTCATTTCCTGTAATAAAAAGAACAAACAAAAAGTTGGTTAGCAAAGTTGACATAATCATTTATATACTAGCACTAGCATTAATGAAAATATATTTTTATCATATTGTTTAAAGCTATAGAGAAAATGTATAAAAGCAAAAAGCCAATTTAGAAAACAAAGTTTATGGAAATAAATGCGTTCTGTTTGATTTTTCATTATAATATGCTTTTCCAACAAAATATTTGTGTCCTCTTGTTATATAATTATTATTACTGTAGTGACTATTGAGTCAGTTGAAGTTTTTCAAGCTTCTGAAAATCTGTGCAATAATAATGATAATGGTAAAGTGCCATTAGAACCATCCCACATATTATATTATTATATAAGTTTTTGCCACATACCGCCGCCTTGTTGTGACTGACAAAGTAAAAAAAGGGGGAAAGGATAAAGCAGCGTTAAAGTCAAGTGAAAGTGAGCCAAAGCGCTCACGCAACGCAACACAGACAGAAAAAAAAGCAAGAGGGACAGAGAGAAGAGAACAGAAGCGTTTTATTTGACGAACAAAGTTTTGTGGATCAGAGGAACAGAGGCAATCTGAACAGTTCCCTCGGGTGTGTTCTTCTTCCCTGTCTACCTCCGCTCCCTTTACTCTTTACCCTCTCCACCCGCTTATATTTTTTCCCCTGAACTACTTCTACTCAACTACAACTACTCTAAAAACTCCACTCACGGCTTGCTTACAGAAATTCCATACATCTTTGCATCTCAATTTTTATCTCATTCTTTTCTCCTGTCTTTACATGCACTTTATTCTAGAGTTGGAAATATATATGTGTTTAAAAAAATAAATAAAAAAACGAACTAAAAAAGGATGGCCTCCGGGGAAAAAATTCCTTTGGAGTGGCTTTAGCTACATTGAAGCAGGAGAAAGTTCAATGAAAAAAGGGGTTAACTGGAATTTGCACTAGGCTAGAAAAATCATCTTTTTATTGCATAAATATTATTGATGATCCTTATGGTAGCATGATCATCAGGACAAATCAAGTGTGAAAAATGTGAAAACTTCCAAACCAATTTTCATCGTGTTTCACAGAATTTGGAAAAACGTACGGAAGGATGAAGCCACTTATGTTTAGCATTGTTATATCTGACCTGTAGAAGTGACTTTTGATATTTTGACCACTTCTTTACAAACCGACAAATGTAGATGTGGTCATGTTGATTGTCCGATTTTCAGAAGAAAAAACAGTCTAGTATGAATAATGTGTTTTGCTGACTGGATGAGTGGATTGCATAATAATACCATATAATACAGTACGACAAAAGATTACCATTTTAACGATGATTATTATGGAGTCGTAATATAGATGTCATAATAATTCAAGTATTCTTTGTGACCAAATGCGGAATGGAGTGTATTTGTTAGGGTGCACCATCAAACAATAGAATGGAGAGGCTGTGTAGGTACATAATGGATGATGGGTTAAGTGAGTGTGTTCGGAATGGTAGAATTATGCATGAGAACCACTACACTTTTCTGCCAGTCCATTTTCACGAGAAAAAAGGGGAAAATCAGATGAGGCATGGGGGAAAATGCATAATAATATCAACTTGACAGAGTTCAAAGTCTAAGGCTGTTGTTTAAAGTGTGTTCCACCGTAATAATAATCCATAATAATAATTGTAATGATGACGATGATGTCAGTGTTGTAGTGCTTGTTTAAAACAAAAACTCCAATTTATTTGGAGAGTTGAAAAACGGCAAGTGGGAAAGCATTGTACTTGTTATTGAGCAATGAACCTATAAGCTATGCCCACGCAATTTGAGAGGGCGGCATTTAAATCCAATAATATCAAAGAGGAAATGAGAAAAGTGCCAAAAGCATAAGAAAGGTTAAAAATGAAAATTTATCGATAAACATAAAAAACGAAGAGGATGAGAATACGGCTATTATAATTGACATGTTATTTGCGGTGTTTGTTTGAGTGTCTGTCATTCCCACGAATGGGCAAATCAAATGAGTCTATCAAAGAAACGGATCATGTAAATAAGTTTAGGGGCTATTATTATTCGACAATACTTTAGAAATACAATTTTAGAAATTTAAGTAGGAGTTTTTATCAATTTATGTTCTTTTGAATTGTCGGTAAATAAATTATAGTCTGAATTCATTTCTCGTAAATTTTAAACTGGATAATATCATTTTTCTAAAGAGTTTTATAAGTGCTCAGATTTTCTTGAAGGTATAAAGTTTATTTTTGTGTGTGGTCATAAACCGCATAAAATAGCCAGTTAAACGTGGGTTGCTATTAATTGTATAAATAGTCAAAGTAGATAATAAATTGAGAGATAAAAAGAAAAATAGATAAATAGAGAAGTCCCCTTTTAATTTCTCCCATTTCTATTCTCAAAAACATCCAAAAGGCTAGAAAAAACGGTTGGCTCAACTTTCAAACAAACATTGGGATATAAATGATATTTTCGGAGAAATGTTTTGAAACTTTTTTGCGTGTTTATTTGTGCGCTGTTTGTCAGTAGCCCATTTCTGTTTCTCTTTAAGTTCCACCCCAATGCATCATCATTCAAGAGAGCAAAGAGAGTGAAAAGAGGAAGCGTATAGCTCAAAAAGTGAAACTATAGTTGTCTCTCACTCTCTCATGACGATCTTTGTTCATGGCATAGCTCCAGTTTTTCGAATTTCACTTTTGATAAATAATTAAGCAAATTTTCTTTCCAGCTTAAATATTCCACTTGTAGTTTTCGTTTGGTAAAGGATAGCGGAAGTGGTGTATTTATTTTGTGTTTCTCTTGTGACATTCGCTTTCTACCTTAAGAGGAGGATGCACTTATGCTCTTTCTCTTTGACTATATTTTCCCCTGACGATTGTCATGATACAAAAATGCTTTTCATGATGATAGAGGGTTTGGTTGATGCTTCTACCATTCTGAGTAGGATCAAGTTACATGACTTTTTGGTATGTTTAAAGGAATGTGGTGTTGTGTGCTATATTCAACTAATGTTTGTAGACACAAGTGTATGTTTATCTGTTTTTAGTGTAAATTCTATGCACTTTTTACGAAAAAAAGAAAAACATGTAAAGAGGAAACATGGAAAAGTATAAATTTTACTTTTTTCCCATTTTCATTCGCCATCATGTTGTCTGATATTTTACTGCACACACCATTCAACATAGTATATGTACATTGAAGAAGCCACATTTCTTCACAACTTACAACAGTACAAAAAAAAAATTGTGGAGAATAAATATAAATAACGGATCATATGTATTGGATAGGACAAAGAAGCAAAAAAAATATATATAATAAATTTTTCGTAAATCTCTTGAACAAAATCTGAGTCAGTACATTCAGTAAAGAGTTTAGCTAAAGTTACATAAAGAGGAGGAGAATGCAACAAGAAATAAATGCCAGGCAACAAGAAAACGCTCTCAATCTCTTTTTTTGCTAAAGGGAACGTTCGTAAAATACGTTTTTTTACAATTTTATTTTTCACCATTTGGTGCGACTTTTAAATGTTAAGACAGTTTTAGTTTGGAAGAAGAGAGGACACAAAGTAGTCCGACATGAAAATTATTATTTATCAAAAAAAAAATATCTAAGAAAGTTCACTAAACAAGTAGCGTTTCTGCTTAGTTTTTGTTTGAAATAAACTTGGTTCATCGTAATCGTGCGCGTGCAACAAGACGCGAGGAGGCAAGTTATAGTTCCTGTGTATTTTTTCGTTCTCTCCCATTTTTTTCTGCTGTTTATTGTCAAGTAACAATGCAAAGTTTACTACTTTGTTGCTCACACTCCTTCTGGATAATAATTTAGGTGTGTGTGTGTTTTCCTGACTGCTGAATAAATATAATGGGCATTATGGTGTGTAGTATTATGTAGTTACAACAGCTATAACTGTTCAAAAAGTTATTTTTCTTTCTTACAAAGTATTTGTATACTTATTATGAAATCGTTACATAACTTCTTACTGCAAGTTTAGAATGTATAAATATTGTTGCATGTTTGTTTCTGTGGGGAACTCAAACTTTTTGCCGACTCAAAACGAAGACCTGCTATACTTAATTTTTTAGCCGATTTTTTTAACGTAGTGGTTTTTCTTAAAATTAAGAGACGAAATTCGGCGGAAGCCTGTCTAATAAGTTTTAAAGCAATGCGATATTGTGTGATCAGGGATGGATGGCACATGACAGTCTTTTGGCAGCAAAAGACATGATCGGCCAAAACGATGAATAGCAAAAAAGGAAACGTGGTGACATATCAATTGTTAAGCTTTCATAGAAAAATTAGAACTATAGACCACAATTATAAATATTATAATGAATACTTCTGCTTACTAACGAGTCCTGTTTAAAATTATTCGAAAATTTTCATTCGGAAGAGTATATTTGTAGCAAGTAATATTGTTGGTATGATATTGTCCCTTAAATTTTGTAAAATATTCTCGTTAAAATCAAGTTAAAAGGTTCTCTATGCTTCCAGAACTGCATTTTCAAATCTTTGGTTTCCCCACAAAATTTCTCATGAGACCAGCTCACCATTCTGCATCATGACGATGATGATGATAATGAAATTACTTGTTATGTAACCCTCCAAAAACGGCGGGCCCATACTATCAATATCAAATGAGGTTCAAGTAGCATTATTTGTCCTGTTTCCCTATTCATTTATCATCCTTTCCTGGAAACAAACTTGCTTTTCCCCATACATATACGCGATCTCATTTCATTCATTATTGAAGTAGTTAACAGTACAATGGTGAGTGGCAGTCTAATAATATTAACATTATCATCATCATTATATGACTTGACTGCCCACTTTAATACTAGTTTCAAATTCATTCAGGACTTTTTCCAGACTGTAAAATCCAAAACTTTATTTTTTTTACTTCAGAAAAAAAACTTTCTAATTGAATTCTCATTTTTTTATAAAGTCAATCTCCAAACTTGGTTTGAAAAATCACATGGGATATAGTTTAATGGGAAAAACTGTAGGCTTAAATGTATTTTATTTTTTCTACAGAAAGTAGTTAAAATCACAAGAAAACTTTTTTTCTACTTTTCTATTTCTCGGTAAACCCACTCTACTCAACTCTAACTCAGTCGTCAGACTTTATGTACTTGTTCCATACTATCCATACCATTTCTAGTATATTTCAGATAACCATCCGAGAGTAATCATCATCATCATCAACAACAACAATGGTCACAGTCACACAGTCAGAACAAGTCTGATGAATTAATTTTCCTCAACGATAATGTGGAACTACTTTTATTATCCATTTATTCTTGATCGTCGTCACAACATGATTATAAAACATATATACCCATTTAAACTTCTTTTTTAAACGAAAAAAATCAAGTGAAAACAGGAAAAAAATGTCTATGTATTACTTATGATGTTTGCTCTTTTCTCTTTATATTTAGCTTCCAGTTCTCTGATTCTGCTAGATTTTTTTTCTTCTTTAAAATAAACAGAGAGATTGAAACTGTTCACGAGTGAAATTTAATTCCCAACAGTCCACCAATAACAACGAAGCATATACTTACATAAAAAGAGAGAGAGAGAGAAAAGCAAGTTGTTCTTTGGAGCAACAGTATCCCTATGATCCCTTCTTACAACTCAACTCTATTTTTCCCTTCATTTTATTTTATCTTTGTAAAAAGAATGAAACCCCATTTTCGTGTTGTCCTTTTTATTCTTCTTATAATTTTTTTTACTTGAAGTTTTCTTCTTGTAAAAACTACGGAAGCAAACGCAAAAGCACACATACATATTTAGGTACTTAACATCAAGATTCACTCATTCGTAAAAAATATGTACGCCTCCCTGACTGGCTATGGAGCTCAAGGAAGAAAAAAAGAATCAAACCAGAAAAAAAACCGAGCGGGCAAAAAAATCTGTGCATGGGTATGCATTCAACTCATTTTCTTCTATATCCTCTAGAAGTACAAAAAATATATATTTCATTTTGAGTGAATTTTTTTGCATCACTGGCTAAGATAGTCTCTTCTCTCTCTCTCTCTACCCATCTGAGTTGTTTTCTCTATTATTTCATTTTTAAAAAGAGAAAGGCATCCAACAGAAAAAACTAGTCTGGTTGTTGCGCTTTTTCTATATACCATGAAAATAACTAACTACCGATGTTCATAAAAAAGATGGAATAACAAAATCCAAAACTTTATTTTTCGGATCCTGAGAAGCAAAAAATAAGTAATGGAAAGCCATCTCTGAAAATACTCTGACCTTACAACAGCCAACCAGTATGAAAAAGGATTGTTTTTTTTTTGCAAAGCAATTTTATTCATGCTTGCTTTGTTTCATATTTTTCCATTATGATTTTCACAATAAAATACGTGATGTGATTGCTATTTTTTTCATCAGTTTATTTCGAAAACGTAATAGCAAATATAAAAATAAATAAAACACGCGTGTATGCTTTTGCATTTATGATTAAAATATAAAAAAATATTAAATACAGAGAAAAAAATTAAAATTAAATCATTTTCCTTCTAGTTGGATGCTGCTGCTGTACTATATAAAGCAATTCAAGTGGAATCAGCTTCTTGGAGAGAACAACAAAAAGTGGATAATCGGAATGGCAAAGCAGATTTTTCTTTTAAAATAAATAAAAAAAGGAGGAAAACGTCTGGAAAATTGAAAACCTCTGCATAACAGAAAGGAAAAGAACAATTTCACGTACACGGATCCAGTTACCCTCTCCTCCTCTCACAAGTTTTTTTTTTGAAAAACGTTTTTTTTTTTGCTTGTTGTATTCCCAAGATTATCTATTTTTGCCTTCTACTCTGCTGGCGGTTTGTATTTCCAACCAACAAGTAATCTATTTATCTTCAAGAAGAATGTGTATGGTTCTCCAAAACTTGTATCAGATATCAGGTATTTATATTCACCCACCAGCACCACCGCCACGATTTGTATCACAGTCTCAAAGCTAATTTCACTGAATTGTTCTTTGGAAAAAGACTCTGGTATGAGTATGAGTAGTGTGCTGGCTGATAGCTAAATAGAAAATGTTTATTCTATCCTTGTATCATCCTTTTTGGCTGGTTATTTCTGATGCCGTTTTGATGTTACATGGTGCATTTCGCAGGACACACGGTAGCATCAGTAACAGCAGCAAAGGGCCTTCAAGACAAATTACATTTTTTCCGCTCTCCAACCACCACCATCATCATGCGCATCAATGCTACTGCACTAGAGAGATAGAGCATGCGATGCTCGTTTTGTATTCTTGAAAGGGAACAAGAAAACAAGGGAGAATGTGAAGCAAGAACAGATAAGATTTCGTTGTACGATTAGTCGTGTATTAAACTGGATTCCATGATTACTCAAGTATTAAACTGAACAGGATAATAGGAAGAAAGAGAAAGAAAGGCAGCAGCATCAGATGAGGAGGAGGAGGATGAGGAGCATAGAAAAAAAAGAAAATTTCCTGGTTGGATTTTTTTTGAGAGAGAGAAGGAGAAAAAAATAGATCGTTATGCTTGTGCTCTCTGTAACAAAATACGCTACAATGGAGAAATTACGCAAGATGAAGGAGAAAGGAGGATTTAAGCAAGTCACGAAATCTCTTCTTCTCTCTAGACACATAACATAGCAAGAAAAATAATCTGCAATGCAATATAATTCTTCTGCCTGATATTATTATGCTCCAAAGCCTCATTTGTATTCATCTCACTGTTGGGACGGTTAAGGTGGCGGCTCATCCGTTAAAAAAGCTAACGCGCCAACAAAAAGAAAAAGGGAACAACTACAAAAAGAACATTTTTGTTATAGAACCTTATTTCTCCTTTGCTCCTTTTTTTGCCATGCTTCTCTGACTGCTTAATTAGTGGAACGCATAATTAAGTTATGGGGCTAAATGACGGATAAATGACGACGAGGGACTCACAAATTTGCTCCGTTTTTCTCTCGCGCTTTTTCTTTCACAAAAGGTTTTCCTAGCTTAATTCAAGATTATTTAGGCGGCTTCACACACCAACATCATCGTGATCATCATCATCATCCCTACTTCCAAAAAAGTTTGTGTGAAAATACTAAGGGGAAAGTGAAAAAGAAGTTTTTGCAAGCGATAAAGAGGAAAATGTAGTGACGCCTTTTTCTTTTCTCTCTTTACATATTCTGTGTCTTACTGTCGCAGCTCATTTTCACACTGATCACCATCGCATCGCGACCAAAAAGCAAGCGCACAAATTTCAAAGACACACAGAGAAGAAAGAAGAAAAACGATGTTCGTCATGATGATGATAATTATAATGATTGTGATGGAAGATTATCTCGAGACCCCTTAGAGATGTTTACACGAAGAAAATTAACAAATTTCTCATATCTTTCTCTCTTTTGTACTTTCTCCTCTTCTCTTTGTGCTCTGACTCCATAATACATCTTGTAAAAGTACACGAAGACGAATGAAGTCTAAGAATATTATGTTAGCTTTAGCTTTAGGAGGTCAAACTCATTTTTAAGTAAGACATGAATGAGTGTGATTTTCTTTGCCACAATTTTTTTAGACATAAAAATAATTTTAGTACCGAGAGTAGATTGCAATTTCAACAACTTGATTTTCAGTTTTAAATTTATTACATGCCTGCTCGTCGTCATTATCACAGCAACAGCTGAACTAAGTGGACGAACAGGCATGTGAAGCATGCCGAATATTTATTCTAGAAAAAATGATTTATGTAAAAAAACTAAAGTAAGTCCACTTGTTTAGGAGTAGAGACTAGACTACTTCCTTCTCTCACTCAATTTACGTGAGAAAATGCACCGTTCATTTTAGAACCTAATGTCATGTAAATCGACTTAGGTTTTTTTTCAAGTCGACTAGACTTAACTGTGAAAGCTCATAAATTCCAACTATGATGGCCGTGTGGTGATGATGGTATTGCGGTGGTAATATTAGCATATTATTATTATCAGCTAGGCATGCATGTAAAATGAGTACACAACATGCCTTGATTTTGCAAAAGCTGTAATGTGGTTGGTCTGTCCTCATTCTTCCTCGAGCTTTTTTTATGTTGATTTACGCGTGATTCATGGCGTTACTACCGGTGACTACACTACTAGAGACTTTTTAGTATTGCATATATTAAATTATTTAAGGATACTGAAAGAATGGTTGGAAAATATGAAGTATGTATGCAAGACCATAAGTTGAAGAGTTGAGTAAGGAATTTTCTCATTACAGCAACAGCATCACCAGCAAAATAACAAAAAGCTTGTGTGTGAAGTGAATCACAGGAATAATAAGAAAGACGAATGGCGTTGCCTTGATGAAAGTTAAAGTGGAATATTGGATAAGAATCAGTTGAGAAGAGAAATTTATTGTTCTTTTTCCTCCGTGTTCTAAGCTGTTATGCATTAAAAGCATGCGTGCATATGCATGCTAAAAATGGCAGTGTAAATTAGGTACCTCCACACCACATCACGCTATATACCTATATGTGTGTATATTGTATATTTTTGTACATTAACTTAAGAATATGGAGGTATGCATGTCATGAGGATACTGCGTTCTGGAGGAATGAAGAAATAGAATAACTGTTTCGTTTTTGTGCCTTTTCACTAGAACTGCAAGGAACCAAACCATGGTAATCACATTATTATCATGGCGAACGACTTACTTGACTACTCCATCAACAGGCATGAGCATGAGGTAGTCGAGTCTGCATGCGAATGAGTTAAGTGAGTGAGAGAGAATCAAGATAGTATATCAAAAGCATACATTGTAAAAGCAACAATAGAAACAGCAGTAGCAGCAGCGACCAAAAAAATACGTAAAAACAAATGTGGAAACGTACTGCTCATTTATAGCTCCAAACCGTCATCGTACCACACACCAAACACAGTATAGTATATTCACTCATGTCAGTTGACTACGTCTTAATGTGTGTTTCTTTATGCAGGCAAACCAATCTGTTGAAAAGTGAAAAAAAGATAGCTCAGTCCAGCTTTCTTCATTTTCTCCAGTTCACTTTATCATCCAGCTAATAAAACCGTGTAAGAAAACAATGATAAACAATCCTACAGGAATGAAATAAACATAATATGTATGATACATCAAATATGAAACAATGCTTTTACAAGACTGACAGACAAACAAACAAACTAGACTGTTCTCAATAGAATAACATGTGATAGATGAGCTATTCCACGAAAATAGTAAAACCATACCAACATAACAGACCGCAAAGATTTATCTGCCGGTAGAACTGATGAAGAAGAAAAGAGGTGAAATTATAAACACAGCAGAAAAGAGAAAATGTTCACCGAGAGTAAAATGATGGAGGAGCTACCAAACAAAGATTTTAATCTGTCTTTCTCTTTTCCGTGAAAAAGTGAAGATTGAGAAAAATAAATGACATATCATCTTCCTCGCAGTCACACAAGATAACGGAAGCAACAAGAAAATTAAACTGAACTCACAATCAGAAGATGTGAATCTTCCTTAAAGGTTTATACAATGCATATATACACATTCAGGTGGCTGGATAATATAAGCAAAATCTCCGTAGACTTCAACAAACACCAATGTTACTATTCCAACCACTAGGTATCATCATCAATATCATTGTATCTTAAGTGGCTTGGTTTTCTAGTGTACTATTGCATTTCACCGTTGCGTGTGTCTCTGTGTATGAAAAACATAACACCAAATGCCAAAATAAAGTATGTATCATATATACCTTGTATCTGTTACTATATAAAACAGAGGAGGAAGAGGATTTTGAGAGAGATAGAAGAGCAAGCAAGTCAAGTGAGCATAACAATTTATTGCTGTTTGTGCCGAGAGGAGACAAACTCTTCTTTTTCACTTCCTTTTCTGCTTTATTTACCACCACCACTGCTTGAATCTTAGGTATGTATGTAGCGTCGTACGTATGCAACTTCTAAAATTCTTAGGGAATATGATCATCATCGCCATCATCAACTTCTGTTCATTTTCTCTCTTTCTATTTCCTTCCTTCTACTTCATCGTTGCTAAGAAATAAAAAGCATGAGAGAAAAGAGAGAGGACAAGTTGATAGTTCATATATCTTCTCTCTCTTTTGGTCTTGTGTACCAGTGCATCTTAGAAGTAGTATGTGTGGTGGTGCACTTGGGGATTCATTTTTTTACACCACCACCGCCACCATCCACCGCAACTGAAAAAAAAGTTTACTAAGAAAAGTATGTTCATCAGGTGGTGGTGGCAGTGGTGATGGGGATGTAGAGAGAGAGAGCTACAGGCTCATAATACACCTATACGTAATAAACGAAGAAAAATGAGAAGTAAAGAAGAAAAAAAACTTTTTTTCTTTTCGACTTTACCGTCGTCACCACCACCATCAACATATAAAGCTCGTTGTTTTCCTTTCCTTTTTTTATACTCTTTCAGTTATGCCAACACTGCGACAATTTTCTATTCTAGTGCCATGCCACCACTGCCACTGCTCTGCCCCGCTTATATGTATGTGCACACCAGCAATATTGGTTGGAGAAAGGTTGTCAGCGACTTGATAGGTAGTCCCAGTGGTGTACCGAACTCCCCTCAAGTAATCAAAGAAGAACATGCGGTGCTGGTATATGGTAGTGAAGGGACACTGCACGTGTTGTTGTATGTTGTAGTTTTTTACATACTATAGTGTATGCATACTAACATACAAAACGCTATCCACTTTTAAGATCGGTTGGGAAAATGAAAAAAGAAAGAATGATGACGAACGACGGGAAAAAATCTGCAGTGGTATTATGTACTTGGCTTGCCCTTATATGAGTTTTCACTTAAGTAATTAATCATTGATAAATATCATCTTCATGCGGGCAACATGCTTCCCCTCTAGAAAAATGCTTGAAAAATGTGCTCTCCCTCTCTCTCTGAATTTGTGTGATTGGCAAAAAATATTGCTAGGAATATTACCCTTATTTTGTAGAGGAGGAAATACCTAATCATCATTTAATTAACAATTTTTCGTTTGAAATTTAAGTACATGTTATACATAAAAGGCATTTCGGGTCGAGTTCAGGAAATTTAAGACTGCAACAATAGAAAAAAATAAATAGAAATAAATTTTGATGACAGAAAAAATAAATTGGTTGTTATGGAAGTGTTTGTGCAAAAAAAGAGAGAGATGAAGAAAAGTAATAAGAGTGTTTACTCTTTATCATTTGGTCCAATTACTTTGTTATTTGATAATTTCAAAGAGTTATATTTTATATCACATCACTTTAGTGTATGGTGGATGAATGGTGAAATTAAATTAAAATTTACTATTTATTTTCAATTTTATTTTCTTCCTCCTTTTTTATATTGTTAGTTTTGTAAATGGAAAATTTTGGAAAATGATTTTGCCAAGTTGTAAGTTGCAATATCAATTATTGCTCTATATTAACAGTGCACATAACAATACCTGCCCATTTTGTACTGTAATCCTTCCATGTATATACTGGAAAATTTTAGAATATTTTAGAAAATAAAAATAAAATGGAGTAAGTATACGGGAAAATATTGATGTTGAAAGATAGAAGCTTTCTCTTTAAACTGAAACAACAATTTGGCAAATTTACCTACCCTAAGTTTTGAGATCTTCCTTTCCTTCCTGAATTTCTAGGATTTCTTACACCACTCTCATAACTTTAAACTTAAAAGGAAACAGGTACTCAACTCAGAATACATATAAAGTTAGTAATAATTTATTTCACTCCGTTTTTTAAATACTTGTTGCTGGAATTCACAATCGAAAATAAAAAAATATTCTGTGAACTAGGTCTTGACTTTTTGACTTCATCGTTTAAAGATGAAAAATGCAAATCCCAAAAAGATTTTTTTGCTCGTTCTTTTGAAAAAAGGATGACAAGGGATTCTTTTCCTCAGAAGCATTACCTCTCATGAAACGACTGCATGAATGAATATTCTCCCTCATTACAAAAATTTGATAAGATGTTCACTTAATGTTACAGTATACATTTGAAAAAAAACTTACATGGATTCGCAAAACTGGGATTTGATGATACAACTAAAAGAAAAACTACATTTTACGGCTTTTTGAATACCTTGTCTACCTACATTACTTTACTTACTTTTTAATTAGATGAGAAAATGCTTAGTTTTTATGAATGTTGAATGTATAATGCTCTCTCTGTGTTCTTGGAAAATGGTAGATAGAGAATAACTGTTTTTGCATAAGTAATTTCTCGACATTTTTGTACAAATTTGAATGTACCTGAGTCGGAACTACTTACTTTACTCTCTCTCTTTCTTTGTAAAGTAAAAAGTATGTTTGCTTTTGTAGAGTGTGCACTTGCTTGGATGGAAAAGCCTCAAAAAAGAGTAATATAATGGTATAATGAAAAAAGCAAATAAAAAACAAAAAAGAAACTAGAAAATGAGAAAGGGAAAAAAGTAAATGAATAAGAAAGAAGTACAAGACAACATGAAACAACAGGTATTTTCCCTCGGAGGACATTCTACATGTTTTCCAACGAAATAAAAAAAACACAGCACCGACAAAACAGCAAACACAAATTGAAATATCTGCATTATAAAAAAGCAAGAAAAAAAGTGGTACTGGTGGAAAAAAGAAAAAATAAAGTACAATTTGATGTTGTAAAAAGTTACACGCGTGTAAAAAGGGTTTTTGATGGGTTTAAGGTAAATGAAGCGTGTTTACAGAAATGAAAGAGCACTTTGTATATTATTATAACGTATGATGCTTCAAGGATGATGATGATGAAAGATGGAAAGAGAGAGAGAGAGAGATAAGAAAAAAAGTAGCGAAAAAAGGACATATTGAACTGAACAGGTTTTTTGATATCCCATTTGGTAGTTATGGTGGCAGCATGACCTTAGTGACTGAAGTCAGCAGTAATGGCGTAGTAGTTTGGATGGATAAGTTTAGACAGAGAAAAAAAAGAGAACAACGGCATCAGCAGTCATACCAGAAAAAAAGATCATAATAATATGTTATATTATGTGTACACACACACACATATCTCCATGTCTCCAAGCATATTGCGTGTTATATGATCAGAGAGGGAGAATATGAGATGTTGCTCCTTTCCCTGGTTCTCTCTCTGTTGCTCGAGTGTGTTGCCAACAAGACCAGAGGGTGTAAATTTTTAATGACTAGTTGTGTCTACAGGAAAATAGCCGGAGAAGAAAAAGTTGAAAAATTTTTGAGAGAAAAGAAGGAAAAAGTACTCGGGGGCTGCAAAAACTACTATAAGTATGCATGGTCCCATTTTTCCTTTGGTTGATGGCTTACTGCGGCAGTTAAGTTACGCAGTTTCACCAGACGATCAAGAGAGAGAGGAGAGGAGAAACGATGATGAGAAGAAAGAGGACGACGAGAGGAGAGCAAATGGCTACACTACAATGAACACACAAACGTAACATACACAACAGGATTGTTTGGTAGGGATATGAGCACTATCTGCATTATTAGAGTTTTAGATGGACAAGAGAAACGAATTTTGCTTTTTGCTTGCATCTCTTTCTCTGAGTTTTAGAGAGAGAGACTATGTAATGTTGTGTTTCTTTTTGATGGAAAGAGTCAAGGGAGTAAGAAAAGGAGATGTAGAACATAACAGCAGTAAAAAAGGACATTAGAAGAAGGGTCGAGATAGATAGGTTGTAACAGAAAAGCGTCTAGTAGAGCGTTTGAGAGTTTGAGCGTCCTCTTCTAAAAAACTCAACGTTATTATCCAACCCAGAAAGCTACTGTAGCACACAACATTGAATACATGCATTTTTTTATGCATAGCAACTTCTCCAAGATGGCAATTTCCTCTTCCTTCATCCATCCATCGTCATCGTCTTTTGAGCAGGACGTACCATTGGACAGAAATAGCAACAGCCTCGTACATTTTTACGCTATTTCTTTTGCCTCCATTTGAGATTTTGAAATGGTCGATTGTTAAGCTTTAGTCAGTGAAGTTGACGTGGAAGTGGAATACATACGTATAAACATATTTTATATGGGAAACTGGCCTGGCCAGATGATGAAATTATGAGGAAGTAGTTCGTGGACCACCAACATCATTCAATGCAGTAAGTGCAAAGTGGCTGGTGGTGATGACATAGGGCAAAAAGTACCATGATTTTTTTCTTGCTTTGGATATTTTCTACTTATGTTTGAATTTCATATGTGTAGAGAGAGAGTCGGGATCTCTGTGCTCCTTTGAGCATTTCAAATGGAAAGAAATTGAGTGAGGGAGAATAGAGCACAAAAAAGGACGTGAGTCGTAGTAATTCCCTGGAAAGACGAAAAACGTTATAAGACATTCTTTCCATATAAAAATAAAATATGTGTACACGGCAGAGAAAAAGGAAATTATGTGAATATGCAGAAATAGAGAGAGAGAAAAGCTCTATACATTTTATACGATGGTTATGCATTCTTTATGACAGTGCGCTAGCGTTTTCCGGGGAAAATGGTATGGATGGGGAGGGGAAAAGAGTAAAACCCGGAGGAGATAGACAGGTATGTAGAATGTCTAGTTTTTATTATAAAATAAAATAAATATATGCAAACCTGCCGTCGCCCTCGTCATCATCATGTGGTGCGGAGTGCTGAAGTTATATTCCGTTGATCTTACCACCCACCACCCACATTTTCAGCAGTAAACCAAACCAGTAGAAAATAAAATAAAAATCTGAAAATGTGATGACAACACACGGGCCAGGCAACGTGAGGAAAACAGAAAATGCTATTAATTCAACAACATAAGCACACAAGCAGAAGTAAACCGCAAAGTTTATGAGGACAGATTGACCCGCAAAGTGCTTTATTACCTTTGATGATGAGGAGATGTAGTTGTTTGAGAATACCCTGGAAAATTATGGCAACAACATAACAACTCCTCCGTAAACAAATAGCGTAGAAAAACCTAACATAACGTATAAAATTTGGATGGGTATAAAATAATGTGAGGGAAGACAAGGGTTTATATGGATCTTTGCTCTTTTTCGCACAGAGGAAGTGGGGAATGTGTGGGGGTTCTTTCAATTTTTTAATGCTTTTCGTCATTATCATTTTGCACTTTATGTCTAGTCCTTCTTAAGCCAAGCCATTCTCATTTTAATTATTAATTCATTATTTATTTAGGATTGCAGTAATAGTTTAGTAGTTTGAGAATACGGGATGTACACTTTCACAAAGTGTTGTGCCATCAAACTGGAGTTTCACTCATCTCATGATCACATCACACGGAATTTTAATTAGATCTCTCTGTATTTTACTTCATAATAATTATGATGAAGCCTTGTCTCTTGATCTTATTAAAATCCAAGAAGTATATGATGTAGAGGGATCTTGTGGGGATCTTTTAAAATTATCCAAATACTTTTGCCCTAGTAAGAGAAGGTTATAAGTCTCTAACAAGATGATAGTGATAATTAAGGAGTTAAGAATTCTGACATGCCTCAGTAGAATATAAGTTTTCCTTTTTTATACACTACTTTGTTTATAGCTGCAGTCATTTCGCTGATTACTTGGAAGTATGGGGCAAAGGGATAAGTAGTCTTTAAATCAGTTTTTCTTTATGTACACGACAGTCTCCTCAATGCTTAAGTATATATTCATGAATTGATAATGTTATAATATTCTGTACTTTACTTTTGACTACAAGACAAAGAGTGACTGTGAAAGAGAGAAAAGAGTAAAACGGCCAAGAAGAAATCCATCTCTCTCCCCTTTTATTTCACATTGACTCAGTGTTCACTTTTCTCCCTAGTTTAGTCGACAATCATTTTGGCACATAGAAAAGCTTGAAATAATAAATTTTGGAATTTTTGAGCGATGTTATAGAGAGACGAAGAAGAAGAATAAGTAGAAGAAGAAGAGGGTTCCTGGCAAAAGCATAACCACAAAAACTCTGTGAAAAACTTGACTCTCTTTCTCCCTCTGTCTGAAAATATTCTTTCTTCACCAGTGCTTCTCTTTTTGCATTGCATTGTTAAAATTTTCTGTTAAAACTAAAACTCTCCCGAAAAACGAAAGGGAGAAGAGGAAGTAAAAGAAAGGGAATAAAATGAATGCTTACTACCGCAGCACCAACCTACATCTTTACTATTTCTTTCTACAAGTTCTCTACATGGTTTTCTTATGAAGAAGTAAAGTCACCACCACCACCACTACCATGTGAATACGTCGAAAAGGAACCACACGACGCGTGTTGGATTTTTCCCTTTATTTTTTCCTTTTACATGAACACGTTTTCTGTATACTGTTTAGTCTTGCCTTGTCTTGGTGATTTTCTAGTCTGCTACTCATGATGAAGATGATGATGATGCGCGATGGCCTGTTGGTTTTGGTATGGTTTTCTTGGTCTTTCCCCATTCCAAGAACTGTGATGGATATAAGAGAGAAAAAACAGGTTACTCTCTTCTCTCATGGTTTTTAGAAAGATGATGTGGCGTTTTTCCTCTAATTCTTCTGAATACAATTTTCTATTGTATTTCTTTTTAGGAATAATGAAGGCAGAAAGGGTGGTGGAAGGAAGAATAAAAGAGAAGAAGAAAGGATTTTCCAAAATTTTCTTCCTTTTTCACCATCACCACCACCACCGCCGCCACTGCTGTGAAAGATTAAAGACTTTGGAGAATATTGTAATGGGAAAATTGTGAAGACAAAAAGGAAATAAGAAGAAGTTTGCTTCTATTGCCAAGTCATAGTGGTTTAGTTGAAGATATGAGATAATAATAATGCTGTTCTCTCGAACGTACATAAGAAACAAGACAGTTTACTAAATATATATGTACAACGAAGATCTATACACAAACCACTGACTACTAAAACATTCTAGAAAAAATATTATGAGCATGTTAGCCGTTTTTCTCTTTTATTGTTGTTGATGATACTAACGAAAAGAATGGTATTTCGATAAACAAAAGCTTATGATTAAAATAGAAGAAAACTATCATGATGATGATAATGACGACGACGACGACGACTACATCGAGAGTGATGCAGTGCCGGGCCTAATTACGCGTGAAAAAAGATCACCAAGAAGAAAAAGCAAAAGGCGACAATCTCATAATTATCACATGATGATGAGAACCTTTTAAACTGGAACACAAGCTACAAAAAAGATACTATCATTTCTGTCAACACGATCAACAACAATATAAAAACTATTCAAAGTCATTGGAATATATATACTTTGTAGACAAACGGAAACGCTAACTACTATCATATGGAAAACTTTACAAAAACAGAGTAGCTGTGACATTAGCGTAACTTTGACAAAAAAGCTATGGCTAAAGTTGTTACAGCAAAAAAGATGTGAATAAAAAGTAGTGGATTTAACAAAGGTCTTAGCATGCTCATCAATTTTCCACTGTGTCATCATCATCTTCTACCCTTTAATTGTGCTGAGTTAATGCTGACTCTGGCAAAATAAGTGTAATTACAATATCATATTTTAATACAAAATACCATCATCACTACCACCAAATTTTCTATGACCCCTTTACTTTGAAACGAGTTGCTATACTCATAAAACACTTGCTTAAAATATTTGTTTATTTATTGGAGCAAAAAAAAAATTATTTAGTTTTTTTTCAATAAATAATGTAAACAGAGCAAGTTTTTTTTGTCTTTTAAGTAAATAAGCTGGAATGCCTCATTGTTGCTCTGAGTGTCTTCCAGATATTTTCTCTCCCTCCAGCTCTCTTTCAACCCAAACGATAAAAAATTTCACAGCTATTCTTATTTATTGGCACAACCGTCATTACATTTTCCAACAACCTATTTTTCTTCGAAGTACAGACGAAAAGGAACAAAAGTGGTACTAGCGAAAAGTAAAGAGTCAAATGACACTAGTCATAAATATACACTCTTTTTTTCATTCTCCATTTTTTCTATTTTTCTAGTGCTGGGTTTTCATAGTTAGTAAGATGTGTGTTATCAGTGGTGCCGTACACTGCTATTTACACGAAAAACCCCTTTCCTTTTATTTTTTCTGACTTATTGTACCACTGAAGCTGTTTTTGTAAGATGTCTTACCACGAAGAGAAAATTGAAAGTGAATATATACGAGAAAAAATAATAGATGATGATAGTACCGTGTTGCTCTTATTCTCTAATGGAATTTTTTTTACAAGGGAAGAGTGAAAGTGTGTGCATTTCGTTTCAGTAGGGATGATGATTTTCTGGTGTTGACATGTCTCCCGAAGAAAATATAAGTATGAATTTATGAGCATAAGAAGCTGAAGAGATACAACTTAGAATTGAGTGGTGGTGATGCATGATGCCAGGGTAAAATTTGGATGGAAAAGATGCACAAAATATTGGAACAACGTGTATGCATGAATACATATGTGTTTTATTTGAATGCGGATGGATAACAGCATACAAAATTGAGTGAATTGTATTCAATGCAATTTAAATTTGCAGGAAAATCCGCGTGTGAGAAACAGATATAAAAATTTATATGGTTTAATACTGTGTTGGTATTGCAAAATTGCAATTTACATTGACTGCGATGAATTTGAGATGACATTTGAAATGTACCAGTGAAATGATCTGATTTAACAAATTTACTTTATGATACAAGTGAAAACGTCAAGCAGACATTAAAACTTAAACTGGTACTGTAAAAGAGTACAATATTTTGAAGAATTGAAGACGCTAGTTAGATATTTTATGTAAAAATGAAAAATAAACTTAATTTTGCCGGGTACTGAATATTTTCTGATAAATTGTCAGTGGAACGTCGAAATAAAAATATGATGTTGGCACTTCATTGAGTGTTTCTACTGATAACAAAACCGATCATGTAACCGATGCTAAGGAGGATATAAACGTGTTGATTTTTTAGCTATTGCAGCAAATATGTTATCTCTTTTATCTAATTATTTGACATGAAGAAAATTGAATGTGACGTAGGGAAGGGATGCAGCTCCATACTCCCCACACTGTCTGGTTTGGTTAGCAGAACGGCAAAATGACAAAGAGTTGCTGATGTGTACCATTTTGCTAATTTGTGAACCCCCTTCTCTGAATATTTTAATAATTACAAATTTGTTTATTTAAAAAACATAAAAACAGAAAGTATTGCCACAGCAATATTATTCAATGTCAATTTTTAAAGTATACAAACTCGATCAACATTAAATATTTTTGTACTAACTTTGCAAAACAAAAATCAGTAGTTGAAATGTAAAATGGAGTTTTACATTTGAGGAACCATGCTGTACTTGGCATTGCATGCGAACATCTTTATTCACGAGCAACCAATTGTAAACGCAGTTCCATAAAAATAAATTGTTATTGACACGAGACTAACAAGAAACATGACTTTTGAAAGACAGCATTATTAGCAGGTAAGTCAGGTGAAAATGTTCCAATTTCAATATGAAAATAATATTCTTGTTTACAAGTTAGGGTGTTGATGCCACTGCATATTCTATTTATTAAATATGTTTTCCACTTACTTTATTATGTTTTTTTGGAAGAGAAGCAAAAAAATACGCAGTTTCTGTCAAGTGAAGCATAACCGAATGAAATACATATAGACATTATACTTGAGAGAGATAATAAAACAAGTGGAGGAGGAAAAAAGGCAGAAGATGAAAACAAGATGATCCACCAGCAATCATAATAATCATCTTGATATCGTCACCATGACATCCTCTTTCATGATGTATAGTGGTAGGAACATTCTATATCCCAACTACTACAGCATCGTCAGCTTTTTCAACTTTTCTCCGAATTATATCGCTGGAGGCATATCCACTCCACTTTGTACACATAGTACACATTCAAATTACACTTACTCCATCTGATCATCCATCTTCTCTCGCTATCTCCTCCACTCAACTTCCATCAAAGTGGAGCAAGTAATTGAAATGCACTCAGGCATATTACGCTCCTCTTCTTCTCTTGCATCATCTCACGCATACATTTTTTCATTTCATGTGTATCATCAAAATAATAAATAAATATATATAATAATAAAATATACACCAAAATACACAAGTTGGGAACACAGTATATAATATTATGTAAAGGGTTTGGTCTGATAGTGTGATGATCAGCATTAATATCCAAAGGAAATTATTTCCGTTTGAGTGCGATTTCAAGAAGAAGAAGAAAGAAAGTAAACAGAGTAAAATAATAATAATAGGTACATATATACATATCCATAATATAAACTAGATACAGTAAAAATTGACGAAGTGGAGCATGTTTTACCCGAAATAATATGATCCATGTATCAGTTTTGGAATAAAAGGTATTTTACCAATGACACCTCTTATATTTTTCTACTCAAGATTGGTAGTCTTCTATTTAACTTTTTTTCGTTGCTTTTCTCGCTTTTTCTCGATCAATGATGATAAAGTGAAAATCATGCGTATGAAATGGATGAAAATAACGCGAACAATTCAAGCATGCATGTTTAACATATTATGGAAGGAAAAGGAAAATGAGCATCTTAGTTTGCCGAAGGCAAAATATATTTCAATAATGCTATTTTTTAACCAAAATATGTATCGGAGTAAAGAGGCAAAAAAAGTACAGCGTAAAAACGGTTTTAGATGTTTTGTAGCATTAAGTATACCTACAGTTAAAATATTTAACTAGAAGATGATCGTAGGTAAAAAGACATAAATTGAATACGCAGTCTTGTGAAAATTACGTAATACTCTTATATAATTTAAAGACAATATAATACAGCATGCAGCAGTATTCGTTTTCTCACCGTGAAGGATAATTTGTTTATCATTGTGAAAGTCGTAAAAAATAAAGAATATTACTATGTTTTAAACTTGATAAGAAACCAGTGTATGTTTGGGACGACATTTTTAAGCATAAATAAATCGGACTTTGTAAAATGCATTATATTATAATGAAAGTGACAATACTATATTTCTTCTTTCGTTTAGTCCTCAGATCCTAATAACCTTCATGACAATTTTTTTTACTGAAAACTAAGAAGTTAATAGCAAAGTAATACTAAAGTACATAATAATGATAAAAATTAGCATACTTCTGGCATATAATGAAGTGTCTGTTTAGGTAATACAAATATTTACTACGGCGCTTCAACTTGTTTGGAGAAGTGAACAGATTTTTAAAAACAGCCTCATAAAATATAGGTGAAGAGATGAAAGTTGGGTGAA
The DNA here is from genome assembly GCA_034693345.1 of Entomobrya multifasciata. NCBI lineage: Eukaryota > Metazoa > Arthropoda > Collembola > Entomobryomorpha > Entomobryidae > Entomobrya > Entomobrya multifasciata. The sequence goes on along the minus strand of JAQFXM010000468.1, from coordinate 21,377 downwards.
GGGGAGAAAAGGCAATTTTTTATTGAAATTTAGAGACTCTGATTGGAAATTTATTGAGTGCGTGTTCATGTCGTTTGTGTGAACCAAGCCAACAAAACCAACGACCAAGTAAAAGTGAACCAATAAAGAAAAAAAAGAAGCAAGTGGAGACCAAAGAAATGTAAACAAGTTAAATAAATATATTACGGCAATAAATATGAAAATGTTGTTGGTGCTCTGCTGGTGAAAGAGGAAGGAGAAAGTTTATTTTTCCATTCTGCTTCTTCTGTTGAAGCAATTCACTCTTCAATAAGTCCATAATAATATGCAAAACAGATAGAAAATAGTGTGTTTGTGTAAAATAAGAAAAATAGTCGTATTTTTCTTTCCTTCCACCACCATGCATTCTTGCTTTTATCTATAAAGCTTGTAAAGTTTATACATATAATATATACAGTGACCCGAGAAATATTACCAAAGTTTTTCTTCCTTCGCCAAACCGAGTGAGTCAATAAAGGCAATAAAAATATTTATTTCTGGTGTGTGCAGAGTGAGGATCACCATATTGATATCTTTGAAATTAATTTATTGCTGGAAAGAAGAAAGGGAAAAAGTCTGAGAGAAGTCTCAGTGGTAGTTTGTCTATTAGTTAAAGCATATGCTTTTCGCTGCTTTCCCATTTTGTCTTTTGTACAAAATGTACATGTGTCATTTTATTAACGTTATACAGACACAAGTAGAAAATATTTTTGTGTGAGTGCGCTGATGAGTGGTTGAAATATTAAAAACTAAATTAGAAATGGGAAATGTAATGAGAATGTCGTCATCATAAACTACTCATAGTCTCATCGCAGCCCCTACTCCCAAATTTCTCATCACCGTCACAATGATCAAAGGAGACCTAGCCAGCAGGACATCACGCCACAATACCATCAAAATCCAACAAAACTTAATTTCATACAATCATCATCAACATATTGCCCTCATCGTCATCATCATCAGCATTGCACTGCCGACAAGCAAGGCCATTGACAAGTTTTACACTTTTCGTCGCGGCTTTTCTTTTCTCTTCTCATCTTTTTTCAACAGAAAAACCCCGACACCTTGACAATTCTCGTTTTCTCTCCGTAGCTATCTCCATGTGTCCTTGTCTATCTGTCACTTTTCCTTTTTTGTGGAAAGTGCGTACCGAATTTCCTAAGCATTTCCCAGAGAATTGCAAATGAGCAAAATGAAAGGATAAAATGCATAGAAGATTTCACAGAGAAATAAAAAATACACAAAACTTTTCCCAACGCAGTAACGCAGCTTTTCAAAAAAATCTACATTCCTCGAATTAGTCGAGTAGTGGTAGTGTGGGTGGATTGGATGTTAAAAGACCTTCGTCTCAAAGTTATTCAGTTGTTGTCGCAGCAACTTCATCTCCTCCTCGCATTCCACCATATAAAATGTCCTGTCTCTGCCGCTCTTCAACTGCCTATCTATTTTTTCTTCTTATTTCTGGTTAGGCGCTTCTTTCTTTTCTCTCCCTCTTCCCCAACTGCCAGGGTGCACTTCAATAAAGCCTCAATAATGAGTTGTACATTAAAGATAGAAAGGTTCAATAAATGCCACTTTTAATTTCACACGAATCCATTAAGCACAATGGAGTAGTTAGAAGTAATTGAGCAACATGGAGAAAAGAAGAAGCATAAAAACTGAGCCTGCAGAAAAGTCAAAGGACGACAACGACATTGTATGCTTATGTTAGTGTGTGTGTGTGTATTGTGCCTGTGCCGCTGTGAAAAGCAACTTCGTTCGTATTCATCGAAAATAAAGTCATGACTGGAGCATGCAAATGAGGCGCTTTCAGTATAACTCTTCCTTTTTTTCTATTCCCATGTTTTACAACATTTTTTTTCAACTGCTTTCATTTCATTGCATTGCATTTTACATGTTACCCTAATAGCACCAGAAGCAAAAGAACATTACATTGCACAATACGTACATATATATATTTATGCATATGTATGCAAATAGGCTGGCAGCAGTGATGGCGGCGGCATCGCCATCGCATCGCCACAACTAACATTGGCATCCTTTTCTCTCTTCCCAAAAAAAACTCGAATTTTTTTCTCTCGTCTTTAGTTCAGTTAGAAGTCTGTACAATTTCCGGTGGTTTAAACCATATTGCATGCATGCCATCATTGCAATGCACAACTCTCTGAAAAAAATAAACTCTACCTAACAAATCAGCATACTGACTTTTATCAAGTTAGTGAAAGAGTCTATATGACGAAATACCACGTAACCTAAAGTATTCCACTATTATATTCATTCCATCCCCTTTTTTCCTTCTGGCTTACTAACTCACTCTTATAATTCCCATTCTCTGCATTTTGTATTTTGCTCAGAAAACTTGTTGTTTTTACATCTATGACTTGTGTGGAAGTAGTAGCAAAAGTACACAACCACCAACACCATTACTTACGTAGATACCACACCAACATTACTGCCATTTTCTATAGTTTAGACAGACAGTCAAGCCAAGCCAGCAAAGTCAGAGGCCCAGGCCAGAATAAGGCACAACAGAGCAAAAATGTAAAGTATAAAAGGAGCCAACTTTTCCCATTATGCTAATCAAGAAAGAAGGAAATGGAAGAAAAAAGGGTTAGATATACACACTCATGGAGCCACACACAACATTCAGGCCAACCAATTTTGTTCTTGAGATGTGGATGTGAGCTGCTGCATTAGAATATATTTTTAAATGCCCCTTGTTTCCCATTTCCCCAGTATTGTTCTTTGTTGAGAATATAATACACTTTGGTGTGTATATGTGTGTAGTTTACAATGCAGTAAGTGCAGATACTGACTCAAATTAAGTAATATACTTTTCTGAATTACTTTCTTCTAAACAAAAAAAGTGCACAAGGAGAAATGAGAAAAGGATGAAATAGCCTTTTTGCCTTTTGTTCCTTTTCCTTAAACTTTGGTAGGGAAAAAAACTTCATGACAGATTTCTCATTGTTTTTACTATTATTATTATGGTTAGTACGATGAATACCATAACTGGTATAAGCACTGGTATACTTCGTTTTATTGAACTCTTCTTTTTGTTAAAAACGAGAGGAACGCAGTCATAATGCAAACTAATAAAGAAATATACTTGTTTTAGGGTGCACGTGTATACCTTCAGTTAACAATAATATTATCATAAAACACTAATGTCATTTTTTGTTATAGTTCCTTTGCCCCGTGACCAAGTTAAACAATTATTAAATTAAGTTGTACGCTGGAAATTCAAGAGATCAAAATGTACGTACTGATTGAAGATGGGAGTGTTGTGCTGGTTTTGTTTTGACATTTTTGAAAGATGTTATTATATTTACGTGATCATTTAACAGTGATATTACACTGTTATTAGCAATACGTGTTTTATGTACGTGGTCAATTCCTAGAGCTTGAGGCTGGAATGCAGAGTCTAAAATTTTTATGTCACTTGCTAAGCGCAATCTGATGTATGTATTGTCAAATCGTGTGGGCAGCTTAAACAAGAAAACCAAAACCTCAATTTAATCAGAATTGAATTATTTTGGAGTTCATTAGGAAATTGTGTTAAACTGCTGCTTTGAAAATCAAACGAGGTTCTTATGTTAGATAGATTGTTTGATAACGCGATCTGTGAATTTCACATATGTATACGGGTATCAATAGGATGTATCATTGTTGAATAACTTTGTTTTGTGGGAATTTTTCGTACCTATCAGCAGACCTTGTTCACAGTTTTCTAGGGATTTAATCAAATAATTTGTACGAATACCATTGGGACACCCACGAAAAATAGGAATGGCTATGATGATGGTGGTGGAAAACGTGCAAAAGACATTTAATCAGCATCAATTCTCGTTATTGCTTATTTACAAAACGAGCATTAGTAATGTAACCGTATCAACAATAATGAAATTGATGATGATGATGGTAGTGGTGGTGGTGGGTTTTCGAATTGTACAAAAAGTTTAGTGGAAGGGAACGCATTAGCAAAAAAGAGTTAGCATAGAGATGCATGATGTTACTTGTACACGGTTTATAGTGGTATTTGTATTGTATGTTCTTTTGTAATGAAGCACATTCCCATTCTGATTACGTAACACAAAAATACGCACAAAACCTAAAATTGAGATTAGAGATCGCCGGTGCTTTTGCCAACTCACGACAAAAACAGAGAGAGAGAGAGAGAGAGAGAGAGTCGGTGTGTGTAAAATCCCATTTGTTTAGTTATTTCTACGAAGGTTTAACGACAAAAACAGAAGCAGTAGAATAAAAGAAGAATGAAAAACAAGGCAATTCTTTCTTGTTCCAGTTTATTAACTACCGACAGCGATTCAATCGCGTAAGAGGTAGTTATTGGGATTAGTATCCTGTCTGTCTGTCTGTCTGTCTGTCTGTCTGTCTGTCTGTTCCGCGGTAGCTCCGAAACTACTGAACGGATTGACACCAAAATGGGTACACATATAGTTGGGGTCATGGTCTTCGGTGTGATAAAATTTCAGACCCCAATGACCCCCTTGACCCGAGATATAGGGGTCACAAGATCACATGCATTTTAAATGGCCATAAAAATATTTAAAAGAGCTTGAAATTTTTTTTGGTCGTCGATCCAATACATACAGGAACAGGATAATCTGATCTGATCACGTTCACATTGGATTGATTTTCATATCCTGAACCCCATACATGCATATTCTTCGCAACAGTCGACAATTAGTTATCAGGGTTTACACCCTTCTCGTTTCAAACTGTCGGTAGTTTTCACTAAGGGTTTACACCCTTCTCGTTATAAATTATGCAAAGGTGAGTAAAATAGTACGATGTAATTGAAGAAAGAGAAATAATACATTATGAACATGTCGGAACTAATAACATCAACAACGTTCAATAATTTTATCCCTCTAGTGGAATTCCAGGTGATAAGTAGATTTTTACCTTGCTGCTTACGAAAGATGCTGTCGCTTTTTGTGTTTGAATACAAGTGGAAGTTAATTTAATTGTACGTTAAACCGCATGCATTTATAAAGACTGCAAAATGAAATTGGCTTCTTATCATAAATACTTCATTTAAATCATCCTTAAATTTTGAACCCAACTGTATCATTTAGTTATATCATTTTACATTCTGAGTCTATATTTCGTTTTTTAAATTACTGATTTTCTATTAAATCCATTCCTAAACAATGGAATTGACTAAAACTTGAGAACTGGGATACGAGAACGTTCCTTGCATGCAGTAATGCTTCAATGAAGCGTGGGCCAAAAATTATAAATTATTTCGGGCTTAAGGCCAAATCATCATTTTCACTTCTTTTCGCAATCTTCAGTTCGAATTCGAATTTTTTTGGCATTTTCAAATCCTGTGCTGCTGCTAACATGGATGATGATGATCTTGCATTTTAATAAAATGAAATGAGTCCAATGTTTTGCCTTTGCAACGCATTGGAAACGTGACGAAATATTAGCATCTACACCATATATATTTTTACATTGTCACTGTCACAGTCATTCGAATGTTTTCCGATTTTTACGAAACTAGTTGTTTTTTTGCATCTTTATAAGTTTTAGAAAATTCAAGATCATTGGCTCACTCAACTTTGTGCTTCTTCTTTGTCATCAGTAAGCTTAAAACTCATTTACTGATTAACACGTACTTCCTAAAAGTTTTAAACAGTCAAATTTACACACAAACATTTCTAACTGATTATCATCACGACAATTATCATAATCTTCAAAACATCTTCACTTTAATTTATAGCTCAATTTATTATACACGCCTGTCCTACGCAAAATAACTTATTCAACCAGCTAAATTTTCTTACTCATGATTTGAATCTCCAAATACACCACATTTTCATACTCAAGTATAAAATATTAAGTAGAGCCTTTTTACGTATATTTTGTTACGAAAGTTGTATAAATACTTACATACTTACACAAGTACTGCTACCCAGTGTTTCAATATTTTTATGGAGAAACTGCTCTACCTTATCTTGATAGCATGGCTGTTTAAAAAAATGGACAGTAGTTTTCAATATAATGGCAATGGCCGGGCCGATTGTAAAAGCCTAATTACTATTTTTGATTTGATAGAATCCAACATTAAACCATTCCACAACCTTAGTACACATTTTTTAGGTTATAAATCTTTCGTCTCATAACTTGTAGTTGTAATACACAATGTAAATAGTTAGACTTGCATGAAACACAAAAAAAATCGTACAAAGAGAAAGTTTTCAACATGCAAAAACGGAATATAGAGTAATACAGCAGTACAAAGTAGGACCGCACTGGAACTGATGCTAGTGATGGCGATGGTTAATGTTTGAAAAGCATGTAATGTAATCGTAATCGTTTCCCATTTTTTTGTCTTATGGTTTACGGCATGACATGGCATTACATATTATGGCATATGGTGTTCTTCTACACAATTTGCAGTTAGTAGAGTAGAGCAGAACCTACCTCCTCTGGGGAAGTGGAAGCAAAATACTAAAAAAAAACATTGACTCCATCCAGACTAACTAGGGTACTAATGTAACAGCAGCAAAAACACATTATGATCCACAAATAGGATGTACATATGTGTAGTATGGCACGCTCCCAAACAAACCAAATATTTTACAGAATTTTTGCTGCTTTTGATACAAAATAGCTATTTAATTTGGAAGATAAACATGGAAGCACAACAGAGCTACTTATTTTGAGTTATGAGCGAAATTAATTTTTATTTTTTGGGGAAAAGTACCCAAAATATATAACTTGTAAACTTGCAATAAACAATCCAGTAGAATTTGGGCATATGAAAAAAGTTTGATTAAGAGATATTTAATGATTATATTCTTGATAAGGGCCTAGATTTATATTCTATTTGTTATTTTCTAAATGAAAGGCTACACTGTATTTTTTTCATGATGGAAAATTGTAGAATTTGGAATGAATTGAGATATAATTCATCAGCAGGGCGGTGGTTCTTTAAAAAAGTAATGTGAAGATATTACATCATATGTAAAGTGTAATACTTTTAATATGACTTTAATAGTTTCCTCAAATGCGAGTAGGATCGCTTGGAAAAATAGTTACTGGATGCCGTCTATGTTGGATGGATACGGGACCTTCATTCAAACACAAACGACTTATAACCAAACGCAGTCACAAGAGAGGTCTGGAGTTTCCATCCAAGCTTGAATGCTTCCATCTGTAAAGAATGAGATTTGAGACTTGGGAGAAGGAAAAGAAGAAACCCAGAAAATAAGAAAGGGTTCAAATATATTATTTTTCAACAAAGAATGGAACAACTTGCTTTTGAAAAAGTGGCAGTAGACTAAAAGTAGAAGGACAAGTAGGAAATTAGGAAAAGAAAGTATTGAAGAAGAAAAAGGAGAAGAGAACGTGATATAAGTGAAATGATGTAATTTTGTTGGGTTGAGAGAGAGAGTCTGAAAAGGAATGAAGGAAGATGGAGATCACATCACTTCAAAAGCTCAACTTACTACACTTCTCTCAGTCAGAGAAGATAGTTTGGAGAATAAAAACAAGGAAAAGCTGAAGACAACTTGTGAAGAAAGGAACAAGAAAAAAAGGAATACTGGTTCGGGTTTGACATTGATATAAAAATATAGTACAGTGAACCTTGTATATAAAGAAGTGGAAGTACCACAATTGCAGAAAAAGTGCTGCAAAATTGTCGCTCAAATACAAGCTTAACTGTAATATGTATGAAGGCAATGCAGCGCACTTTCGTTTCACCAGCATAGCAAGCAATATTAGTAGTTTTAGAGTAGCAATGACATTGCATAAAGTTTGCTTGCATGTTATATCGTTCATTGCACTAAAGATGTATAGGAACTATAAGAGCCATCATTTTCATCTCTGTTGAAACAAGAACCACTTTTCCTATTTTGGATGCAGAGGAGGAAGAGATGAAAAAGGAAGATGGAAAGAATGAGAGAGGGAGAGAAGAAGGGGAAACGGAAGAAAGTGGAAGAAGGAAATGTAGCAGGTTGAACAAGTCTACTCTTTTTACTCTACACATAAGCCTAATTTTTTTGCTTTGTTGTATCTACTTCCTAGAGACTTCAAAAAGAGAAACACAAGAAGAAAATGAAAGAAGAGGAGAAATATTGTGTGTTTGTAGAAAGCGAATGATGGTCTTTTTATTGAAAGGATTCATGATGGTAACATGCTGATCAGATCACCATGAAGTACACACTTTTGTTGTTGCTGATGATGCTACTGTTGTTTTTGATGATGATGATTGTCGTTATCATGTGGGAAGCTAACTAGTGAGACGACTGCTATAATAAAATTGATACTTTTGCTTTGCTCTGCTACTTTATTTGACTTGTTTCCTTTTTCTTTATAATATTTATACCTACACAATTTTTTCTTTAAGAAAGAGAGCCAGTCATGCGGTACAACGAGCGTTGGTGGTGGTGGTGGAGGAGGAGGAATTTTCGGAAGGAAACGAGAAAGAGGAACAAGTCATACATATCAAAATATTAGCTATGTTGCTACATATTTTTGGTGATACAGTCAAGAACAAGGGCAGAAATATCCTATTCGAAATTGGCTTTCGTGGTGGCAACGATGGACTCTGGACTTCACTTTAGTAGATTCTTAGCTCTCGACAAAATGGGAAGAGAAGGCGAAGAAGAAAAAGGCCGTTATAAATGGGACCATTGCACCGTGCCGTACCAAACCATACCACAAGCTTTTCTCCTTCTTGTGTCATGGCCATATAATAATCGCATGTGTCCCTGTCTCTCTCTCTCTCTTGAGCTGTCGTGGAGAGCGAGCTGAGCAGTTTTCATTTTCAATGCCAAGAAGCAAAACTGTATTGCATTGCAAACCGACCACCGCCTGACTAACGAAAACGAAATCCAAGGTCTATTCTTAGATCGACCAGAGAGACTAATACCAAACCAGGCATCCCAGCTAGAGAAGCTATCTTTCATATACACAAGCACACATACTGAATTTTGGAGGAAAGTAGCTATGTAGTTTATGGCCCCATTTGGTACACAATATACCCAAAATATGAAAGAAAAAGTTCCGGTTGTGATCCCGCTCTGCTACTGATGATGATGACGGTGGTATTGGGTACTCTGGTATGGCTGGACTCAAACAGGACATGAAGCTAACTTGATTCACTTCTCTCTGGACTGGGCTATTTTGGTGGAATTTTCGGTGTCGTTGGTATTTTTCGTGTATGGATGGTTATGGATGGGAGGAAAATATTAAATTGTAAAAGGAGACCTGCGGCCAAGCATACTTAGGCGAGGCCGACAACGAAAACGGAAGATCTCACAAAAAAAGAGAAGAAAAAAGAAACTTGGTGGTTTGGTTTGGTTTTGTTAGCGATTTGGTGTGGGAATGATGATCATGATGGAACGAGAATAGAAATGGGTATATTATTATTGCAAGGTTTCTGTATTCCAGAGAGTGAAAATGAATGTATGATGATGATGATGACGACGATGGCAAAGGAGAAGGAGAAAAAAAGGCATTGTTGTGTTCGGTGCAATACCAATCATAAAACGACGGGGATATAAAGTATAAAGATGTTTTTTATATAAATTTTCACCATTAAACTTGCTACTGTATCAAGTACACTGAGAGAGAGGGAACAAGACGAATAAAATGTATAAATGAATGTATGTATGGAGGCGAGGGAGCTGAGGGGGAATAAAAATCGATAAAAATTGCTATCAAGGATCAGCAGGCCAACAGCAGCAGCAGCCCAGCCAAGGCATTTAGTAAAAGGGAAAGGCATAACTTTGGAGAGAAAAGGGAAGGAAACATGTATAGGCTTAAAATATATAAGTTTTTATTATAATATTATATGGTTTATATAAAAATGTATTTTTTATCACATGATATTACCGTATTGTGTGATGTGACTATAATGACTATGATAAAGAATATGGACAAAAAAAGTAGATCGTGTTTCCATTCCATTTCAGTACACCTACCTCTCTCGCTCTCACTCACTTTCTTTCACTCGATTCACTCGTATAAAATGCATTGCATTATAAGTTCTTTAAACTGTGTATCCCATTGCTATTTTACACGTACATATATTATAGGATGTATGTATAGTTTTTTTCACTTTTTGGTTACTGATCGTCCTGATATTGTGTACAAACTGGGTACATGAACAAGTGTGCATGTTTTACATTAATACTTTTTATCGTGCAACGTGTATCGTGTGGTGCTAAGTACTGGGTTGGTTGGGTATGAATGAATGCATTTCAGATTTATTTAGAGCCAGCGCTGGAATGGAGTTGATGCATGAATGTGAATAATAAAATGAGGAGTAGGATGACTAAAAAAGAAAGAGAAAATAGAAAGGGAACGAGATTTGGTAGTGTGGCTGAAAACTAGACAAAAAAACTGGGACTCATTTGCTGTCCTTTTCCTATAATATTTCTTTGTTGCTGTTTAGAGATGAATCAAATAGCGATTTAGCAGAATTCAGACTGATGTTGTGATGTAATTGTGTGGGACATTTTTCTATTTGCAAGGTATCGTGCACTATTTCTGAGAATGGTTGTGGCGTTTTTAATTTTGTGCCATAAGAGAGGACAACCATAATATATGATAGCTGTTTCATTTAAGAAGTTATCATTAAAATAAAATTCTATAAATATTTGCAACGTCAGAACTTGTAAAGTTGTAAAGACAGTAAAAACTTTAATTTCATTTTTGGCGAATTCTTTCCAACTAGATGGGTTGTGTTGCTGTTTCCGTTGTAAGAATAAATGAATTGTGTTGTCGGAACTTGAGACGTGATACGTGTGATCAAATTGAAATCATGTATAAATTCTTTTTTGCATTGGTTTTCAAACATTTAATGTTTCCATTCAGATCACATTTATGCATATTGTTTATCTAAATAAAGACATGTCATTCTTCCCATAACGGGCGCAATCTTATTACCATTAATGTGGATTTTGAATCAAACTCATCATTCTCCCTAATTTTTTGTTTAAAATATTTAAAAGTCCAATCACGTATTTGTTTTGCTTGTGTACGCAACCCACTACACACATCATTTTTCTCTTTTCCGGTACACAAAAAATATATTATTTTCTCCTTTTATCTCTTCTGCATCACTGTCATTGTTTTGTCACTGAAATCAAACTTCAGGTTTAGTTAGACGAAACGAAAAGTGTCTGATGACACGACATGCCACATTATGATTCTTTTTTATTCAAATTAACTTTTCTCTTTTACGTACTTTCTTTCCCATCGTTTTAATTTTCACCAGCCAGTTTGCATATGTCCCAACTGGAATATCTGATATACGTGCATACACATATTATAAACCTACAATGATGATACATACACATTAAAATTTATAAATAGCAAAGTCAAGCCAAGCGAAATTTCCTTCAGTAAAGAAGAGAACCATGTTTGGCTGTTTTTGTCTCTCCGGACATTTTTTCCAAAATACATGAAACATTTTCCATTTTCATACTCTCACAGGAAGAATGTATAATTTCCTCGAAATAGACAAGTACACATGAATACATACACATTCACAAAGTTGGCTATTGTTTAGTATCCAAATGACATTAAAAATTAATGATAAAAAGCACTATAAATAGACTTTACTACGTTTTTCTCTATGATACCATACTTTTTCCCCATCCAAAATACTATAAAACTTGCATTTATTCTATTTTTAGTCAATTTGCTACCACCAACTTATTCACCATTGTCAGTGCCAAAACTTCACATTACTAACCACCACACAGACCACATACAGTTTTTATTATTACCATGATTATTACTGTGATTTGGACGATCACATTCAAATGGCACATGTTACACTGCTGCGTGTGCATTCACATTTCAATTCCCATTCCTCCTTTTTTTCCTATTCCATCCTGTACGCCGCTTTCCACCAACCCAACAAGTTAAACATTTTACGTTTTTCTTCCTTTGCCCAAGAAAATCAAAGTATAATTTTCTTTTAGGAAAACTTTCTATATTTTTCAGCAAAAGGAAGCAAAGTAGGAAGGAAGTTAAAACTTTTGCTTCTCTTCTTACATGTATGATCATAGCGAACGTAAGACGTAAAGTTTGTCAAAAAAAGAAGCAATTTTTTGAATTGCTCAGTTTTTGCTCCTCTCCTCCTTGTCGTCATGCTCCATTCATTTCTCTGCAAGACGACGATCAGAGAAAGGTCTACCATAAAACTACAACATATTCTGTCTTTTAGAAGAAGGAGATGCTTAAGATAATGGTTGAAATTTTTTGAAGAAAAAAATATCTAGAAACTTTTTTCTTCATATATTTCATATTTTCCTGTGGTTTAACATAGCTTTGCTCTCCAAAGATGTTCTCATTCTCCTTTGGAGATTCCATGGTCAAGTCTCATCTCACAACATAAACCATCACATCACGTTGTTTTGGTACATGTCCAGCAGCCATGCAGAAAAAAATTGTAGAGAAAAATCTACAGTTTTTTATTTTATAGTAGCAGCGATTTACGTACTTTTCTTGTTACATGAGTTGAGTACTATGTTTGCGAGAAGAGAAGCATACATAAAAAATATTTTCTTACAAGATTTTTTTACATGCAAGTTAACCTAAAAATGAAATACGGTGATCTCAGACAGGAGAAAAAAGTGAAATCTCTGCTCTAGTGTCTCCCAGTTTTTTTTGCATTATTTATTTTTTATTATGCTGACGCTGCAGAACGCGATGCAGGGGTTTTGTACTGAAGTAATGTTGAAAGTAGAAAGTTTTATAAATTTTTATACATATTTTGCTCGTAAAAATACAAGCCTCTCTCTGAACCCAACAAACAAAATTGCAAAACAGCAAAGAAGAAGAATGCAGGGTAGAAGGTAGTAATAAAAATAATATAAGAAAAGGAATCAAAGGAAAGAAAGTTTCAAGGCGAAATGATGATGAACTCCACCCATCATCCAAGTTATAGGATAGGCACCACACGCAACGCACAAAAAGTGACTACTGCGATCTGACAGGTTTCTATAAAAGAAAAGGTACACTTACACAGGTTATGTATAAAAAGATGAAAGTTGTGATGAGGATAATAAGAATGTAAACTTTTTGGCAAGTGAGCGAAATTTTAAATTCCTCCCTCCATTTCGACCGGAGGTGATGTTTTGTTGGACGGAAGAATTGCGCTGAAAAATTGCAGGTTTAATTTTTTTAGGAATATTTTAAAACAGAGAAGTCTAGCATTTAAAAAAACTGAAAGGTCATTTCTCATCCTATTTCACACTTTTTTTGATACTTTCTTGGCACCGGTTGGACATTTTGAACAGCAGTGTGGTGGCTGTAGCAGTCTGCCTGTCGGTCTGAAGAAATGAAAATGGATAAAACAAGTTGCGGACACATGGACACATTACTTTTATTATAAGCATTTCGGAACATTCCTTCCTTCCTTCTTTCCATTTTTTGTTTTATAAAAAGCAAATGAATATGGAACAACATGATGGACTGACAGTAAGACTGACTGACATGACATCACTAAAAGTTTTCATAAACCTTTATACTTGTGGCCAAAAAGGAAGACAAGTCAAACCAATCCAATTCAAAAAAAAATGTCAGAAAAAGCGTAAAACAAAACTGATGCCATAATCTCATCACCGCACCGACTCCTCCACCACAAAACATGTATGCTTGTATATCCATATCAATAGCAATTTAACTGCGTATTATTATTTCCAAAAAAACTAAGGCTCAACCACATTATCATGTAAACTCACTCATGAGCTTGGAGGGAAACAGGAAGACAGGAGGGTCGAGGGAAACGGTTAGTAGTAGTCGATGAAATGAGACCAGGCACCGGTGGAAGAGAGGTACAAGATGGGAAAAATAATAACTTTTGTCATTTTACTTTTTACACGCACACTATCCACCGACCACAAGCAGTAGTAATCAAGTCACATTATAATCTTGTATAGGTACCCATATTACAGTGCAATTTATACTTAAGAAAATATAAAGAGAAAATACGGATTTTTCTATGCTTAAATAAACGTTATGAAGGATACAAGGGAGAATCCTATTTAATAAGTTTACTGTATCTTGTGTATAAACTCATGATATAAATATTTAGTGCGTAATCCATTAGAAAATCTCCATTGAGGAAACCGAGCCACGCTAGAGCATGTCGACTATTTTTCTTCTAAAAAATTGAATCAGACAACACAGGCAACCTTACGTACATTGTGTACCATTCTATCAAACTACCAACCAACCCAAAAATGAAGCCAAGCCTTGTAAAAACTCGCTCAACATGCTTAACTCATTTATTTTCTCGACTCTCCCTTTTCTTCTCTTCCTCTTATTTTCCATTTTTCCTTCTTCATTCTTAACTTGTGTAACTGCTTCCCTCTTTTCCATACGTAAAACCTAAGCAAACCAAATATATATCACCATCACCAGTTCGCCCTGATCCTCATCATCGTCAGCCAAAATGCAAAGTACATTACATTTATTATCGTCCTTCCTTCCCAATTTCTATTTAACTAACAACCAAATACATGAACCCTCTTTCTTTTCCTTGTGATTTTGATATGCATGTAGAACAACTCTCTCCCTTCAGTTGTCTCACTTGCAACACAATATTTTTTTTGTATTTTATGTACTCCACTTCTTCAACTCCACCCTAGTCGAGTCAATACTTTTCTAATTTTCCATACTTATTTCAAATAATATATCAAAAGCAATAACAAGAAAATATGAATGTCATGATCACAAGAGCAATAAAATTTAAATATATGGCACACGCATATAGTCATGTCTGCTTAATGAGAATAAAAGCACATGGTATATACATTCATTGAAAACTTGATTTGTTTAAGTTGATGACGATGAAAAAATTTAATCCTCAAACTTTTGGTAACAGCTTGAATGGCATGCGATCAAGAAATGGTTGAACACGAACAATACAAATTAATTTGCTTAAATGTACATCTTCAGCTTGTGAAACGAAATTAATTTAATGTTGTTCGTTTGACATAATAAGTAGAGACGGAGACACACATCCGGCTTCAGTAATTACCAACACGAATACTTTAGTTTACGAAGTTATGTGATTTCTTATTGTTTTATGATCGAAACAAGTTAATTAGAAAATTACAATAGTATTTTAACCATGAACCATTCTGGGTAAATATTGATCTGTTCTGTTTTAATATTGTGAGTCTTATAGATAAAATATGTAAGGTCAATGAAATTTGAAGCAACCATATTTTTTTATCAAATTTTTTCCGGCAAACGTTTTTCTCTTAGAAACTAGTTAGATCCGAGCTTATAGCTCATACAGCAGGTATATTGATTACAGCCCTCATATAGATTAAACCCATTATGTAAATACAAATATTGATAAAAAATGACTGATCGATGTTACCTCCACATTAGGTTGATGATAAACGATTATTATGATTGACTATGACTATCATGACATGATGAGTAATCGATATGCTCGTTTCTGATAATAGCGAACGAGTTAACAGAAACACCCACCCACATACAAAAACATGCGGGAGGTCATTTTTTATTTTCCTTCCTCTTCTCACTTTATTTTTTCCTACTTTCATCATATCCCTTTCACTACCAGTCAGACCAAGTCATGAACTACTCATACAAAAATATTCATCAAAAGAAAGAAAAAAAGTTTTACAAAACGTATTTTTTGTCCAGAGAAAGTTTATCTTGCTGGGGAAGTGACCGACCTTACTACAAGCTCTCTACAGTGAAAATCAAATGTACGCACTTAATTTTTTACCTTGAGTGCTTTTCGCAGAATGAATCAAATGACAGGAAAAAGCAAAATCCAATTCAATCTACGCACACATGGTCATTTTGATGAAAATTGCACCTGTCTACCAAAAAATACCATACGTTTTTGTTGATGGAAAAAGTTCAATGAAACCTGTATGGCAATCAAGCTGACTATGACTAGCTGAAAAAGTGTCTAACTCAATGGATGGATGGAATGGATTGCATATGTTCATTTGTGGGCTCATAATAATATTCATATGTTCGTGTAACGCATAAACGCACTATATTACTCGTTCTTTCTCTTTATCTCTCTCTTTCTTGCTCACGCCTTAATACGCACAAGTTTTTATGACAGGCTGTCATATTTTACCTTGCAATAAAAAGTTTTTTTTGGTGAATGAATGAAACGTTTCCACATAGCATACTTTGAATAAGTTGAGTTGAACACACATGTTTATGCAAATATATGTAACATATTATGTTATACATACTTATACATGACTACATCTGTTTAACTAAAGTAAAACTTGATTATAAAGAGAAGTCATGGAATAATTTGAGTTGCTTGTGTTGGTCGTACATAAAATGTCAATAAATTGAGAATTTTCTTACTTAGATTGGTGCGTATATATTATATGCAAGTATTACTGTATATTATACTTGGATTTTTTTATCTGTGCACTCATCTATTTATATGTATATCCAGTATCCACCAAGCGAACTTTTTATGATTAAAGGAAATTACAGGCAATTTCGGATTTTGGTCGTATCGAATGAAGCTGAGAAGCTTTTTTGGGGCTGGGAAAGTAAGTTGTCTAGTAGTTTTGCAATATGGTAATGGCATTTTACCAATCTCATCATTTCATCTCATTCACCAGCAAGCTATTCACAAGTTCCGTGGTCCCATATGGAAAGTTTACTAACCAGCTAAGTCTACAGCTTTCATTTTTATTTCTCTTTTAAAGATATATGTATCACATGGGCTTATTTTTCAAGAACTGATAATAAAGCTTTCATCAGTGCTCGTAATATCCATTGCTGGATTGTCCAAAAGGGAGTCCATGGAGTACAAATGCAAATAAAAATGGATACAATAATGTACAGTGGAACTTAAATATAATCACATTTTTTTTGTCAGAAAGTTCTATAAATGGATAAGCTTGTGGAGAAAATTAAATTCGTTCGTGCCACTATTGAAAAAGCGCAAATAAATAAGTAGAAATGGTATCCTTTTATTTTTTGCTATACACAAGTTTCACTTTACTCCCTGCCTATACGCAAGTACAATAGGTATGTGTAAGAGATTAAAACTTCTGATTTTGGATTACTTTTCAGATCGGATGAAATATACGGACAAATATCTAGAAACACACAAACCCGGTAAAAACAAAAGTTTTATTCTGAAACCAGACCAGGAACAATATTTCCAGGAACACATGCGAGCATTGAGGACGACACAAAAGCCACATAAATTACTAATGTAAATTTTGGAAGAGCGAGTAAGTGAGAGACAGAAGGGCAAATTGCATTTACTTTTTACATAACAAGTTAAGTACACATACACATGTCCATGTCTACCACTTATACCACAGAAAAATATAGAATTTTGGGTGGTGTTGATAGTGTTGGTGACGATGTTGATGAGTGGATGGGTGGTGGTAAAGGAACTATCTGTGTTCTACGAACCTCCACCTATAATGATCGGATATCCAATTCAATCCAAATGTACTAGCAAACAAACCAAACCAACAAACTTGGAATAATCACCACAATCAGTAAAACCCAAATCCACATTTAGTAATCATCCCCAACATGCATGTCGACACATCACGAAAAGGAAAACCAAACAAAACTACACTTTTCTTTATTTGTCATCGCCATCATCACATTGCATGATCACAACCAACACCAACACCCCTACTCCTGCTGCTATGTTGATTATAATTATGATGAGAGAAAGAGAATTGAGAGGAGCATCATCATTTTAAAAAGTGATGAGTTGTGTTTGTGTTATTTTATCACACGTCTACCTACATCATGTAGAAAGAGGAAAGTGTGTAAAATGTCACCACGTTTTTCACTCTTTCATCATCGGGACAAGAGAGATGCCCTTTCACTTTCATTTTACAACCGCCACTGCTTATGCAAATGTAATGCAAATATGCATATATCACCTTCCACCACCACCACTACCGGTAATAATGATAATGGATGGTGATTCAGCTGATGGTGGTGGATGGAGTTGAAATAATGAAAACTATCTCTCTTTCTTTTCCCTGGAAATCACCAGCAAGCAGAAGGATAAAGTAATGTCATCCGCTTTATGGAACATACATACATACATATATTTTAAGTTTTTCCAGTTGTTAGCTGAGTAGCAGCATAAAATTGGACAACTCAACCAACCAGTCAACCTTTCTACTAATAAATCGGTAGTGCAGTGACGGTGGGTGGTGGAAAATAAATGGAAAGACCTTTTCAAATGATATGAAGATGATGATGATCATGCATGATACACGTATGGGCATTGTATAAGTATACATTGCATACATTACTTACTTACTGCTGTGATATGAGTGAAATGGAATATATGTATAATGACACCACACAAAACCACCATCACCGCTTTTCCTGTTTTGTTGGGTCCATTATATATTATGGATGGTTATTAGGAAAGTGCATTGCACTTCTTTCTTAACCAACGAACCATTTATATTGCTGCTTGCACGCGTACTCAAGTATTGCATGCAGTTTCGTCGGAGGATGATTTTGTGGAATTCACACACATTTCCATATTATTACACGTAATGTTCTTTTCTATTCAAGCACTGCATACTGCATTGTATTATGCATCAAGGTCCCATTCAAATATAACTGCATCAAGAAAAACCAAATATCATTCCAACCCAACCGGAGCTTTCTTTCTATTCAAGCTTATAAATATAATATCCCTTTAGCTTCTGATAATGATACCATTTTCTCCTCTCCAACAGAATATGGCGGGGTGATGGTTGTTGTCATTGTCGTCTTGTCTTTTTTGGTTAGTTGCATGCATGTATGGATATTATGGAAAGGATGAGAAAAGGATATATATTGTACTTTCAATGGAATATCATCATTTTCCCGGCTGACTGACTGATATTTATAGTGTGTGAGCTGGGTATCTTTACACCCTGAGCCGAGCTGACTGAGTTTATCCTTTTCTTCGGTCGTTCACGTATTTCACAATAAAAGCAAAGTGAGCTGCAAAAAAGGACCAAAATAACTTTAGCATTACTTTCCTTTTTTGCCTTCTTCAACGTGTCATAAAGGAGGAATCCAATTATCTGCTTCACTCCATTTTACTCTTTGTGACGACAACGATTCCATTGCACCGCACTGCACTGCACCGATCCAAGAGTGCATTTGAGACGATGACTCATCTCGTCTCCAATCTTAAAACGACATTGCATACAAAGTTATGTATGTAGGTACGGTA
Organism: Entomobrya multifasciata; assembly: GCA_034693345.1. Taxonomy (NCBI): domain Eukaryota; kingdom Metazoa; phylum Arthropoda; class Collembola; order Entomobryomorpha; family Entomobryidae; genus Entomobrya; species Entomobrya multifasciata. Next base: position 2,122 of record JAQFXM010000468.1, on the reverse strand, counting down.
CAATGCTAAACTTTATTTTCTACAGATGTTGTTCCTTTCTCTCATTTTCTCCTTTGCTGTTTAATATATCGACCGGTGAGTAATACCGATACCCCTACTCTCTCCCTGCCTGCCTGCTCACCACCTCATATATCCACCTAAAGCTATGTGTCTAAAGGCTTTACAATGCACCGTCTCACCACACCACCAACTAACTTTAGTAAAGTGCACTGCACTACTTCAGGAAAAAAGGAAGAAAAATGAACGAGAAAACTCCCCTTCTCATCTCATCTTTTTTTTCCGTTTGCTTACTTTGTTACTTAACTTTACTTTTTACGGTGCTCTTTTTTTAGTTACTCTACTACTTCCACAACCACTATTGCACTTGTTCTTTCTCAACTTGCTTGATTCCTTTTCCTGTGTTCCTATTTTAATATATACCTATTCTACATGTATATACATAGCATAGCGTGTTATCCCATTCATTCAGGAAAAAAGTAGGGGGAATCCTCTGAACTCAGAACCAGCTTTTCTGCTACGTTCACATGTGAAACGTGTGTCGTTTCTATCAAGTTTCTAGTTTAGTGCTAATGCCCCTTCTCTTCCTTTTTCTTTATAACATGTATACTTGCACTTGGTACTAATGTTTGATTCACAATTCATGCATAACGGTCTACACTCCACACTTTACGCACAATACTGCTGCTTTTTGATACGCAACGAAAACGAAACCCTGTACACAATTTTTTTCCCTGCCTTTTCCTACGAAAATTCATATATCAATGCATTGCACGCACAAAGCAATGCCATGACTTTGCTTCCTTTTTCTCTCTAGAACTGTTGTTAAAAATTTGTGCAGCAATCCCAATCCCATCATTTTCATGAACAACAGTACAAGTAGCTGTTGTATTACAACTGTAGCCACTTTTATGTGACTTGAAGATCATGCATCTTCCTCCTCTCTACTTATTTTCCCTTCACATTTTTGTTCATTGATCTGCTTTGTTCTGTCTTCTTTTTTTGCTTTGGACTTTGGAACGTGAATATTCCAAGAGAAATTGCCACCATTCACAATCTTCCAAAATAAGGATAAAGAAACTTTTTATGTACTTGTGAGGTAGTGTGCACTGTGTACAATGTACAGTACTAGTACCCATTTTTATCTACGTTTAATACATAGACAGTATATTATGCAGCTAAAAGCTCTAAGCTTTCCCCTTGGAAGAAGGTAATTCGAAAGAAAGAAGAAAAAATACGTATTCCAAGTTAAAGTTCTTCTCATTTCCCCTTGTCTTCCTACTATGTTGAATGCACATAAAAATCGCCATGATGTAGTGCTCACTGTTGAGTACTATGTTAACTGTCTAAAAGATAATATCTTCGTTATGTATAATGCCATAACTCACAAAGGGAAAAAACTATATATAAATGGAACATGCAACAATATTCATTTCATTAACAATTTAGATAAAAATTGCTGATTTTTTCAGGATAATGTATGAAAAATGCATACATATTGCTTTTAGAGCTACACAGAAAAGCTCGTGAGCACTGACTGAGCACACATGCTGAGTTGGAGTGTGACCTGACTTGAGTGTGTGTCGGCCTTTTCCTTGCACTTTCACGATTACTTTTTAACTTTCTATGATTTTCAATTTTTAAATAAGAGTTAGGATCTTTGCACGTGTGTACTGCATTGATATTATATAAAGTACACTTGAATACATTACATTTTGGTATTATTTCAGTCATTTTACAATTTATCCGATGAATTTATTACGGTTTATGGAAAGAATTTTTCATTGTGCACCACAACAAAATATGTTGACTCGAAATACTACTTAATATCCATAAATAAAAAAGAAACAAATGATTTGAGAAGCTATATCTCTTTTATCAGTATTTATATATTTTTTAAGATGTCAGAAACGCAAGAGAATCATTTTCAACTAGTACTGTAAGTAAAAAATAAAGAAGTGCAAGCAGTATATTTTTACTGAGTTTTAAGGTTTAGAAGTAAAAAATTAATTATATTTTTTGCTCATTTATAAATCATGTAACCGTTTTTTGTCGATTTCTCCAGAACTATTGAGTTTAAGACCAAGGTCTCTTGACAAAGTTTGATGCCAATAATCTAATCTAT